>JASDQU011400778.1:59777-74733 GCA_032191745.1 Picea mariana
GTGGCACCTCCAGAGTGGCTTCTGGATGTCGATGCACCGCCAGTCGGAATCCGTTGAAGAATCTGGGCAAAGTTGTCCATCATCGCGTTCCTTTGTTTCTCGAGGGCCTCCTCGAGCAACATTTTGATAGGATCTCCTGCTCCCTCATCTTTATTTTCTTCCCCCATGGGCGGTCATCGGGTTTTGCGAGGCTGATCTTGCAAAGGTTCAACCAGATCGAGCCCCAACTCCTTATACCCCGATCTCGTTGGGGACATGCAAAGAAGGATCGAGAATGAGCAGACCGCTATGATACCACTGATCCGGATTTATGTAGGAACACAATGAAATACAAAAATACACATAAATGCAGAGATGCAGTGGAAATAAGACTTCATTTCATTAATAACAAATGACTGAAATATGCTTACAGACAGAATGGAAATAAACTAGCTAGGGCGCTGGTAGCTTATCTCTGAGAAGAGATGTGGATGCTACTCGCATCCATGAGAAGATGATTACAATGAGGCTCTAGAGGCCTTTTTACAATAGAAGAGAATGCAAAAAGTCATAGACATCCCAAAAACCTAACCCTAGGAGATGAAGCGCCAAAAGTCATGTGGGCCCCGTTTGGGTAAGTTAGTACATCAACTTCCCAGGGTCGTAACTTTTGCATACGATCTCTGTTTTAGGCATGTGATAGCTCGTTGGAAAGGTATCATGGAGGAGATTCATTTTGGGGGACCAATTATGCCTTTGGCTATCATTGAGAACCTTGATCTCAAAAAACCTTCATTTAGGCCCTCAAAATGGCCCCGGAAGTTAAAACTTGCTAAAAATAGTAAATTGCCAAAATTGCTAGAAAACTGTTTTGAGCCAGTCGAAAAAGGTTGGTGGCCACCGATATCCACCTGGATCAAGAGGAGGGCATACCCAAGGAAACACTCAAGCTCCACCTGTCCCTATGCCCACATATCCTTACCCCTAGTTTCCCCCAAACATCCCACAACTTTTGCCAGGTTTTGTTTTCCCACCTTTACCTCCTATTCCACAACAACCCCAAAAATACTAGAATACAAGCTCCCCAAGAATGACATTATTAACGGCACAACCAGTTCCCAACCCCAATAACAAACCAACTCAACCTATTCACAATGTTGAGATCCAAGCCTTTCCGATGTATGCTATTTCTCCTGTTCCATTGCAGGAGATTCAACTAAGGTCGGGAAAAGTTTTGGATAGGCAGAGGCCTTCAGTAGTCATCCAGGAAGAAAAAGAAGAAGATGAAACTCCCAAACAACCCACGGATTACACTAAGTGGGAAGATGTTATCATTCCTAAAGACCAAGAACCCAAGCTTCCCCAAAATGAATCTTCACAGATTACAAAAGCCCCTCCTTATCCAGAAAGATTAATGATTAAGAAACCTACCACTCAACCAAAATTTGACATTTTGAATGAATTGAAGAGTATCTGTGTCAAAATTTCCTTGTTACAAGCCATAAAGGACATTCCAATTTACAGTAAGGTGGTCAAAGAATTGTGTATCAAGAAGCCAGGGAGGAAGCAGAAGGATCCTCCAACAATACATTTGATAGGAGAATTCTCTGAGTACATATCGGAGCAGCCTAGAGTCATAAAATATGGGAACCCAGAGAACCCCGTAGTAACAATAACCATTAATAAGGTTCCCATCAGAAACACTCTCATAGACCTAGGGGCATCCATTAATGTTATGACTGTTACTACCTTGGAGAATTACAGTTAAAACCTCTTCTTAAACCTACCCCAACTATTTTGGAATTAGCATATAAGACAAAAGTTATACCTGAAGGAATCTCAGATGATATCATAGTTACATTAGCCTCATGGGAATACTCAGTACAATTTCTTGTCATTCATTCAAAGGATCATACCAAAGGGAATCCCGTTATTTTGGAAAGACCTTGGTTGGCCACAACCAATGCATTTATTGGCTGTAGAGAAGGTGAAATGACCATCTCAAATGGAATTTCTATACAAAATCTTACCATATACCCACCAAATCAACCTATCATGGAGAATTTATGGTGGCTTGAATTCCCAGACGAGAATGAGGACTAGGGAGAACCTATGTTGCCAAGTGATCATTCCTGGACACTTCAGGAGCAAACAACGGAAAATGTGCTAAACCAGTTTATTTCTGCTATCACGTGTGTTGATTTTCCACAATCTTTTCCCCAATTTGAGTACATGTTTGGGGAAGAGTTTCAGGAATAGTTGGACCCATCAACTTTGTCTTCGACATCTTTTATTTTTGAGATAGATGAGTCTGCCACATCTTATATCATGCCCTATGAGATTAGTCTAGGGACATTCCTACATATAAATTATGGACTAGATGCAGACCAACAAAAAAAGTTATTAAGTGTCCTTAAAGAACAATCACGGGCATTTTCCCGGGAATACACTGATATGAAGGGTATACACCCTGATACATGCATTCAACACATATATACCTAGGCAGAAGTAACACCTGTTAGGAAACCCCAGAGGAGGATGAACTCGACACTCAAGGGTATAGTAAAAGAGGAGATACCAAAGCTATTGAATGCCAACTTTATCTATCCAATATCTGACAGTAAATGTGTATCCCTACTTGTAGTGGTTCCAAAGAAAGTAACCGAGAAATGGAGAATTTGTGTCGATTTCCGGGAACTTAATAAGGTCACTCTAAAGGATTATTTTCCCCTTCCTTTCATTGACCAAGTCTTGGATACCTTGTCAAGAAAGAAATACTTCTCCTTCCTGGATGGATATAGAGGGTGCAACCAAATTCTCATAGCACCCGAGGATCAGGACAAGACTACTTTCACTTGTCCTTGGGGCACCTATGCCTATAGGGTCTTACCATTTGGTTTGTGTAATGCTCCTGCCACATTTAAACAAGCAGTACTAGGGATATTTGCTGACCTTATTCATGATTGTGTGGAAGTATATATGGATGACTTTACAATAAATGGAAATAATTACCAGGAATCCCTAGATAATCTAGAGAAACTCCTTATCATATGTCAAGAAATGAACCTATCCTTAAGTCATGAAAAACGTAAAATGTTGTTTACTGAAGGAGTGGTCTTAGGACATCACATTTCATCTAAGATTGAGGTAATTGTCAAACTTCCACCCCCCAAGACTCAAAAAGAGGTAAGAAGCTTTCTTGGTCATGTCGGATACTACTGACGATTTATTGAGAATTTCACAAATATTGTTGCACCCATGTTTGGATTGTTGATAAAATATGTTGATTTTCTTTGGACTGACCAGTGTCAAACTGCCTTTGAAACTCTAAAAGCTAAATTATTTGTGGCACTAGTTCTTAGGGGAACCAATTGGGCCCTTCCATTTCACAAATTTACCGATGCCTCCGATACTATAATATGAGGAGTATTAGAGCTGAAAGAAGACCATCATTCCTACGCCATATATTTTGTGAGGAAGAACTTGTCCCCCGCCGAATTAAACTATACAGTTACCAAAAAGGAATTCTTGGTAGTGGTCCATGCCATCAATAAATTTCGCCATTACATCACAGGATACAAAGTCTTTGTACATACAAATCACTCTGCCATTAGATTTCTCATGAATAAACCCATTACCAATGGCCGAGTGACTAGGTGGATCCTGTTATTGCAAGAGTTCAATATCACCGTCCTTGACCGATCTGGAAAGGATAATTTAGTCGTTGATTTTCTTTCACTCATAAAACACGAGGGTGATGATATTCCTATTGATGATAGTTTCCCATATGAGCATCTTTTTTCCCTCTCTGTAAATACCCCATGGTTTGCAGACATGGAAAATTATTTGGCTACTAGGAAGTTACCAGCTCATTTGTCACCTCATGAAAAACATAGAATTATCACACAAAGTGCTAACTACTCTTGGGTTGGCCATGAAATTTTTCGTACTGGTCCAGACTTGATTATTCATAGATGTGTCCGAGAAGATGAGATACCAGAAATCCTATGAAGTTGTCATGATGGACCATGTGGTGGCCATTTTTCCGACAAACGTACAACATATAAAGTGTTACATTCAGGTTACTATTCGCCTAGCATTTTTAAGGATGTTGCCAAATATGTGAGGAGCTGCGATAGCAGTCAAAGGATAGGAAGACCCACATAAGTTGATGAAATTCCCTTGCGTGCCCAAGTTATGATAGAACCTTTCGAGAAATGGGACCTTAATTTTGTGGGACCAATTTCACCCATGTCTCGTAAGAAGAATTATATTTTGGTTTGTACAGATTATGTCACCAAGTGGGTAGAAGCAAAAGCCTTATTTAGGGCTATCGAAAAATATGTTATTGAATTCATTTATGAAGACATATTTATCCGCTTAGGTGTTCCTCGTGAAATTTTTATAGACCAAGGCACCCAATTCACTTCTAAGTTGATGAAAGAATTAACGGAGAAATATGGGATCAAGAACTACAAGTCTTCTCCATATCACCCACAAGATAATGGTCAGGTAGAGTCCACAAACAAAGTTTAGGAAGCTATCTTAACCAAGATTGTTCAATTACACCATAGGGATTGGGCTGATAGGCTTCCAGAGGCTTTGTGGGCATATCATACCACCTGGAAAAACACCACTGGGCATACATCTTACGAACTAGTGTATGGAAAAAACGTACTTCTACTAATAGAATTCCAAGTAAGGACATTCTGTATTGCTGGACAATTGGGATTAAAACTAGATGAGGCAAATAAACAACAAGCCCTACAATAAAAAAAGTTGGATGAGATTAGGCAAGATGCTATCCAACGAACAATGTTAGTTCAAAACCAGAGGAGCAAGTGGCATGACAAATTTATTAAGAAGAAACAATTCCAACCTGGTGATTGGGCTTTGTTGTTTGACTCTCGATTTTAAACTTTTAAAGGAAAACTTACCACTCGGTGGTTGGGTTCTTATGAGGTAGTCATCATGTATGCTAATGGGGTTGTTAAGATCAAAACAATTAACGATGGACAAGTCTCTTTCGTAGTGAATGGACATCGACTCAAACTTTACCATAGACCCATTTCAAAGAATATTTTCTACAGGTCATGTCAATTGACAAGGCATTGGCCTTAGTAGATGGGGAAGTTTCTTCTCCCTCCCCCTTTTCTTGAAATTTTTTATGAATTTTGATTGTACATATGTAAATAATTTGAAGTGTGTTCTTCTTGATAAAATATTCTAGAGATTTCTGTAGGTATTTATTTCACCACGAGCGGACAATTTCAAGGAGACAAAAATGGAAGTATTTTCCTTCACAAAAATATTACTATATTTGAACCTTCTTGTTTTCTAAGAATCAATTGAATAATGACCTGCTCTAATTAGCCATATTTTTGCAAAGATTTATATATTCCTTTTTTTCTCAAGGCATCTTTAATAGAAGTTGCTATGAACCTCCACCACTAGAGGATATAAGGAAGTGACACCTTGACTATCAAACCTAGAGGTTACTTGTACAATTTTCCCAAGAACCCTTAGTAAGTGAGTAAAGTATCTTTATTAAAGAGTAGCAAGAATGTCTGATTAGCGGTTAGCCATGGAAACATCTCTATAACTTAAAAAATGAAGAAAGCGAGTCGCCTGAAGATACCTTTATGTTCTTTTCCAATGGTACCATCCACTACACACTAAAAAAATGCTTGATTATACCATATCTTTAGATAGGATACGTCCACTTAAGTACCCATTACATCAGGACAATCTATAAGGAATACATAAAGAAGAGTTATCCTCTAACATAAATACCATCCCAATATTAAATAAAATTTTCAGAGTTGTCTTCCCATCTTCTTGCAAAAACCAATCTTTATATAAAAATCTTAAAAGATGGTGGACCAGTCTCTGTTGTAAAAGGGTGTAAGAGGATAACCCGCTGGGATACTGAAAAGGGGTGCTGGCAGCGGTTACCGGCATGTGGTATGACTAGGTAAACACGTCAGAGTACTGAACATGCTTGCTGGTAGCGAGACATTCTACCTAGCGAGGGTGACAATCTCACAAACAATAAATAAAATTATTAAATCTTAAACTTGTCCTGATGTACAACATTACTTGTAGACAAAGTTGAAAAGAAGTATGCATGGTTAAGCAAAGGTCAATGAACTCCATAAATATACCATTGGGAACTAACTTTAAGACTATCCTAAGACTCTCTCACCTACCTCTTCTTAACTATATGTAGGATGTTCAGTCCTACAGGTGGGGCCATATTTTAACTGTCTCGTCAGACTAATGTGTGAAATTTATCTCTACACTTGGAAAACTGTAAATATTAGGCTATTGGGAGAATTGATTGGTTCCCTATATTTTTTATTGTGAGGTGTCACAATACTTAGGAGTGGGGGAGGGGTTTCCTGAGCTGAAAAATGATAAACACTGCCTATCTATATTATAATCCATGAGAAGAGGAAGTAGAATCTTTGTAAAAATTCTTATATATTGTTTTCACAATATTCTGGGATATTATATCAGTAGTTATTTTTATTGAAATGCTAAATGCTATACTGCCGACATCACAATGTATTATAAGCCTATTGTACATTTTTTTTAAATACCACTTAACTGGTTCTTTGTGTCAATTACAGACTGTTAAATATTCACTACAGATTTGTGTTACATGCCTATGGACAGAGGAACGAATTATTTAGAAGAGGAACAGATTGTTTTATAGTGTACAAGAACGATGGCAAGGCAATTAACAGTGGATCATTCAAGCTTGAGTTTCAAAATGTTTCTAGAGCTAAAGGGTACTCCAAAGAATGGATCAAGGATTAATTTATTAATCCCATGATCGTCATTACCAGGCTTATCACTTGTGAAGGTAGGTACTCTGTCTTCAAAGCTTTCCATTTTCGTCTATTAGCTCATTTCCAATTTAATAAGCCCCTGAATTTTCCTTTCTACTTCTTGAAAAGTCTTGAGAAAATGTCTTACCAAGTGCATAAAAATGTGGCCAATCCTCATAATAGTCTATTCCACCACGAACTCATCAAATTTCTTGTCATAACTAAATTAACAAAACATGGCAAGACATGGGATGAATTCCTCTATCAATTCTCAAACCCCCATATCATAGTCAAGACCAGCAAGAGATCAATTGATTTAGGGACTGTTACTCCATCTAAGCCTCATTCTCCAAAGACTATAAACCTTCCATTTCAAACTGTCTCTCTGTCTGAGAAAAAGGCTAAGAAAATTGTTGATTCCCCTGTAGCCTCATCGAGAAAGAAAACCAAAAAACCTGTCGATAATTCTCCATTTTCCTCAACACCTATTGATCCTCAACCTAAGAAGTTACAAGATGCATTTCATCAAGATTTTCCTTCAGTCCCTATGAATAGAAGAGGATCCATTCGGTTCAAAGGGGAATCTTTTCGAAGAAGTATCCGAAGTGCAAGTGGAAAGCCTAATGTAAAACCTCCAAGCACTTCATATCCTATCCAAGTGTCTTCTGATCATGAAAGCCCCCATAAAAGACTTAGAGAAGTTTCTGCAGAAGAGTTTGAGCCTGATAAATAGGTAAAATCCAAACCTATTCCCTCTCACAAGCACTCTGTTACTCCTATCTCCCAGATGCCTACATCAGCTTCAAAAGTTGATATAACTTCTACATCCATCAAAGGATCCAAGCCCTCTTCTTTTGAAACATCTGATCATACCCCAATTATTGAGAAATTACAAAAAGAAAATGCTCAGTTGCTTCAACAGTTGGAAGAGCAAAAGACTATGGATAGGAATCTACATCATGACAATGCGGTATTGCAAGCAAAAGTGAATTCTCTCCAACGATTGGTTGATCAAATGACCACTGCCAATTGCAGCCTCCTGACACAATTGAAACATCGTAAAAGGCCCAAGACAAAATCTCCAGGACAAGAGGGAGAATCTTCTAAAGCCAATCCACCCCCTCCTTCACGAGTCTAGTTATGTCGAGGTGATCCATTTTTGTTTGCAGAGGGACCTGCAAATCCTTAAGCATGGGGGTAATGTTGGGTTCGTGTTTTGACTGTTTTATTGCGATGATCAAATCCTTTTTTGTATCGATATTACATATGCTATGCTTCATATTAGAAATTTTTAAGGAGTTTCAAAGGTTTATATATCAATTCATCATGGATTCACATCAGGTATGTATAATTGGTGTTTTTATAATGATTTTGAGATCAATTCAGTTCAGTTCGATGTTTATAAAGATCTAATGCATGGTTTGTGTGCAACAGGGAAAAATCACGGTCCCATCCTCCATCTGGTACCTCATCCAACACTCCATTCAACACTTGATCCGACACACGATCCGACACGTGATCCAACACTAAGAGTGCACTGGAGCTGGCGGTTGGTACATTGACGACCTGTGGTGGACGAATCAACAATCTGGGTTTTGTGCCCCCTCATGGCCTCCAACTACAAAACTTGACACACCTCAGATTGGGCGGTTGTAGTGATCGCTGAGTGGCTCACATAATTTATAGAAGATGCTATTGTTAGAAGGTCATTTAATGAGTTTGTTGTTTTTAGAGGAGGTCGACCCTTCCAGTGGTCGAACTCTAGAGATGTAACTTATCTGTAAATACCACTATTAGTGGCACGACCAAAGAGAAAATTTTTGAGAAGAATTTTATTGTGTAATGCAGACATTATCTGCAACTTTGTTCCAGAATTCATTTTTATGATTAATGACAGAATTGCGTTGAGTTAAGCCTGCGTTTTCTTGTTGGAGTGTATCCACAACCTGCTAGGGGGCCCACCAGTGGTCTGGGTGACTGTGTATATCAGTAGATATCGTGTGTTTATCTTGTTGCTTAGTTAGAATTCATAATTGTTTCTTTACTGCATGTATTTCTCAGTTTCAATTGTTGTATATGTCAATTATAATTTGTCAATCTAATTTGTCTTTCCTTAATTACAGATTGCTTGTAGGAGATGGTTAATTATAATATTGTGTCTTTTCTTTCTTATCTATGAATCGTCCTGGAGGATACTAATTTAGATAGTTGTATTGAAGTCTTAAGTAGTTACTCTGGTTTTGGTAACTAAAACAGAGCATTAACTTAGACAGAGTATTAGTGTAAACATAATATTAGTTTAAAATTGTTTGCAAGCTTTGATGGATTAATTGTTTCAAGTTTTGATAGCTTTAATTGAGATAGATTTAATTACCATTTCAATTAGTCTTTGTAGATCTATTTTGTTTATTAATTTTTCCTTAGTATGATAGGATAGAAATAGATTTTGGATTATGTTTTCTAAAAAGCATTCTAGTTAATTTTGAAATATGATTTTTAATGATAGAGTTAGTTCAGTTTAGATCATGAAATCTCAGTTATGGATTTAAATTGTAATTTTTAGTTGATATTGACCAAGAATTAGAAGTTTGCACATAGTGAATTTGAATTAGGATTTTTAATCATGAGTTCATGAGTTTATAGATTTGCTTGAAGTAGTGAATTTGAATAAGAGTGCTTTTAATCGTTGATTATTGATGTATAAAGTTTATAGATCACATGGATTCCCGAAATACTTAGTGTTGCTTCTATGATGGAAAAGATTTCTTTAGATTGCCTTATTCACACTTTCCATTTCTCTGTAGAAGTCAACCTTGAATTAATTCCTCTTGAACTGTCACTAATAGTGAGATGCCATCGTGATGTTATTTGACACCGAAGACACAATCATCACCTTTGAATACTTTTCTTCTTTGTACCACAAGTTAGAAATAGTTTCGATTAATTAGAATTTGAATACAGTCATAACACTTTTACTTTTGATTAAATAGAATAAAATTTGTTCTTCGCGAAATAGAAATAGTTATGAGTTCTTTTTAAGAATAGAGTTCACTTGTCAAAATAGTCTTGATAGGTTAGTTGTTTACTTGCTTATTTGCTCAAATATAGATAGATCAAATAACTCATAATTAATTTACTTGGTGTTGCCTACTTAAAAAGATTGAATTGATTAACTAGCTTAAAATAGGTTTTTATTTGCTCATTTAGAAATAGTCCATCAATTCATTGTTTGAAGCTGCTTAGGGTAAATAGTTCATAATCCTAGAATTGCTTAGAGCTCATTAATAGAAATAGTTAATTGATGAAAATTGAAAAGAGTCATCTCTTTAGAAAGTAGATTGATAGAGTTTTGATCCTTAGGTAGACCATCTACTTAGTTAGATAATACTTCCAATAGCTTTTCTTCATTGGATCATACAACGCCACAACTCTAAGTTTACTTACCCCGGGTTGACAATTTAATTGAGGGAAGTAGTGCATATAGAATACCTAGAAAAGATAAAAAACTAGGCAGAGACAAAGGCAACCTTGAAGGCACAGTTTGGTCTGGGGAACCAAGCATGGTTTGCAAAGAATCGGTTGTTGGATCTTAAGCACACTGGTAAGATCCAAGCCTACATCAAGGAGTTCACAAGGCTCATGTTGGCGAACAAAGATATATCGAAAGAAGACAAAATTTTCCAATTCATGAATGGTATGCAACCATGGGTACAGAGTGAGTTGTGATGGAAGAATGTGCAATCTATTGCAACAGTGATTGTCGCAGGACAAACTGTTGGAATTTTGAGGTGAATCGAAGACAGGTCCTAGGAACAGTGAGGATGCCGAAGATGAGAAGAAACGATAAGGGAAGGGGAAAAAGAAGGACAAGGGAAAGATGAAGTCATCCAAGTGAAACAGAGACAATGCCAAGCAAACAGACACAACGAAAGAGAAGAAGCCAATTTCGTGTTGGATTTGTGCCAAGGAACACTATGTGAAGAATTGTCCCTTGAAACATAAGTTTAATGCTTTGGAGAAGGCATACAATCGATTTTTTGGAGTCTTGCAGGTCTTAAACATTAATGGAAGGTGAAACCATAGAAATACAAGAGCAAGATGAGACAAAACTTTGCTATGTGCAGGCTGAACTCAATGGGAAGTCAGTGTTATCCATTATGGATAGTGGGGTGACTTATAACTTCTTGAGGGAAGACATGGTGTAGAGGCTTGTGTTGCAACTTGAATCGACACAGACAACCTTCAAGATAATAAACATAGGCATAGAGAGGGTCTTTGGTGTGGCCAAGGACATCTCTTTGAAGCTTGGTGACCAGTTTGGAATTACAAGTTTCATTGTTTTTCCCATGGACGATTTTGAAGTTGTGTTAGGACAAGAGTTCATGAGCAAGGAAAAGGCAACATCGATTCATCACATGAACAATTTGGCCATTTTCTTAGGATAGACACCATGTTTGACTCTGACCATAAGGAGGAAGGAAGGAGGCACACAAAAGTCTTCCTTGCAAATGGTTGTTGTGAACAACCAGAGAGAAACCTTGTGGAGACGAACTTGGAGGATGTGGGGTGATTGTTGGACAATATAACACAATGAACGAGAGGAAGTTCGTGTTAGTGGAATGCAGGCTTTCCAAAGTTGAAGATTTATGTGGAGATTTGGATAAGACAATGGATGGCTTGGATGATTTCTGTTTGGAAGTCAATGAGTGGCGACGAAAATCAGAAGGAGTCACAAAAACAAATATGCTATAACAATTCATTGAACAGGAGCAGAAAACATTCGTAGACCAAGAGGACATGAGGGAGATGCAACAACCTTGGTGGAAGAGAACCAAGGAAGGGGTGAATTCCTCCTCTAGTGAACTTGGACATGGTGAATGGTGGTATGACCCTGAGCTAGATTGACTCATGGAAGAGTGTGAAGGCAAGATTAATTCGAGTCTACCACTACTTATGTACATGAAGCATAAGTATGGTGAAACTTCATCGATCACATTAGGACAGATTGGAGATGGCCCAACCAAAAACACATTGACTTGATGTCTTGGTGGGAGGTAGCAAGGCCAATGGGGTACCTTGAGAATGCGTCTTGGTGAAAATTGTTGAGAACGTAGTGGGTGACTTGATAGATTGGAGGAAATGAAGAGCTGTAGATGTGACGAGTTTGCAGATAGAAACAAATGTTTGAATGTGAATATGTGAATACTTGAGGCAGAGGCACGATGATTGGATTAGCTACCCAATCAATCGAAGTCACAAGGGAATCCAACACACAGAAGAATGGGAAGACATATTGAAGTATGGAAGAAACAATGAGTTAGAAGGTAACGACACTTTGTAGACTCATGGAACTTCCTAAGGGGAGTTTACCTTGATGAGAGCGGTTGAGGAAGAAATAGTTTTCTAGTGGTGATGAGATTCAGAGATTGGCAGAGATGCCATGGAAGTCGATGGATGTTGTAAGGGATGAAAACAACTAGGAATGGGGGAGGATGTAAGGGTCTCCTTTGACACCCACAGAGCACGCACACTTGAGCAGATTCGACAACGGATGAACAAAGAGCACAAGGAAAGAACTGATCGATTGGGCGAAGAAAGAAATTTGGGGTGTGGGAAAGATCACCTTGGCCACACAATGGTGACAAACGACACCAACGGGGAACACACCTTACTTTCCTTAGAATGATTTATAGAGAATTGGGTTGCGTTTGGGCAAGGGCGATATGACTTGGGAGCACACCCAAAGAGTGGACTTGTCTGCTCTCGACAACATGGGTGAATTGAAGAAGTTGGATGACCCCATCGAAACGCTCACGAGAAGTCACAACGATCTCTACAAAGAGTGCACAAGGCAAAGGGCACACACCCAAGGATGGGGCACGCCAATCCAAGAGATGAATGGTTGATGGGCACACGGGCTTTGAATGGTTGCACTGGTTCTATGGAAGGGAACAATGAGTTGGTTGAGTGTGGGTTCTAGAAGGGGCGTGACACACCCAAGAGAAACAATGTTTCACACAAGTGACCCTTGGAGCTCCTATAATAGAAAGGGTGCACAACCAAAGGATACATGGAACGTTTTTGGCAAGAGATTTGGAGACCAAGTCTGAGGCAAGTCTGCAATAATGAACCGAGGCATAGTTGCCAATATGGAAGACAAGTAGCCAAGAGTTGGACATTTTGGAGGTTTTGGGGAAGTATGAAAACACAGGTCCGTGGAGGCATGTGTGAGACAGAACCAAAATTTATGTTACCTTGGTGAAAGTCTGCGGAAATAAAACGACAACAAGTCTGCGGTTGTGGGCACATTTGAGGTGTATCGTAGGTTGTTGTGGAGACGATTGTGACAAAGAGTCTAGGTGGGACAAATATGTTCTTGTCTGTCTTGGTAAGGTGGGGTGAGTCGTTTGAATCTGCCTTGTTGTAAACTGAGCCAATAGTGCTCATTGTAACTATTTCGTAATAACAAAGACTTAGTCGGGTGTTAGGCATTGTTTATGCCGACCGAACTATTTATGTGTTTGTCTTCGTTTTTGTTCTGCAGTTGTTCTCTTGTTCATGGATGCATTCTTAAATAAGACTAAGTGTTAAATTGTGTTAACAATTGTCTTAGTAAGCAAGAGTTGCACTAGAGTAGGAGTGTGACTTACCGACAACCTAGAACGAAGTATGGGTATGCTCTAGGTTAAGAGGTGTAGTTTGGACGAAGTATTCTTGGTGTGCCAAGCAACCAAGTGATTACTGCTGCGATGTCACACGCCCTCAAGAGGTGAACGATTGCAAGATCTGTTCGAGAGTCATGTGGGGTCATGATAGGAAGGACATTCAATTATATAAAAAATCCAAAATCATTAATAACTATAAATACAAATATAAAATAAATCATTTAAAAAAATCAATAATCTATTACTCACTTCACTTCGAGATTTTGTAAGAGAATGTCTCAATCACAAAGTATTCATAAGTATTATAAAAATATCATTGATGCATCTAATGAGAATCACTCATTCTTCGTAAATTGCACTCTTTGTGACCATAAAAACTCATTTTTATTTCAAGGATAAACAAGTGAATAACAACAAAGTTGCTTATACCTACCTCTTGAGAATGTTTTAAGATAATAGTTCTATACAATTCAAAGCTAAAAGTCTAGTTTAATCCTTATGTGATTAGATATACAATATTATTGGCTAATTTTATCGCAAAACATATAATATTTGTATATGGATGCAATTTATATCTGTATATAGTTAATTTTTTAAGAGCATTCATATCTATTGAATAAGTTACATATAAATTTGATATATCTTACACAAAGAATTCATTTTCATGCGATATAATGTCCAAAAGTAAATGCATCTTTATATATGTAACCTTAACAATAATTACAACATATAACTAGAAGAAAATAGAGAATACACATTCTACAAGAACAAATACAAAGATGCATAAGAAGAATGACATAAGACAAATTATCATAGAGAATAAAAATAACAAGATGATATAACACAAATTATCATAGAGAAGAAAAAGAAGAAGATGAATAATAATATAATGGAGACAAAGAACTTAAGCATGACAATTAATTTATATAAACAAATTAACAAGAACTTGAGAGTAATCACTCCAATATTAATAACATTTGTCATGGGAAATGCAGCTTATGGATAAGAAATTCTAAAAATAAAATAAACAATCAATGCAAACAATCTCCGTCATTGATATTTAGACAGAAAAGTTGATCATGAACGCATATATATAAGAAAATACAGAGTACGTATGACAAAAGAGAAAATATGCACAGACATAACGATAACTACAATGAGGAAAAAAGGGCACAGACTAATACATATAAGATGAATATATTAGCTAATTCTCAAATTTTCAGAAGAGATTATGAAATTAAAATATTTACTAAATCATTGTTTTTTAATTAAAAACACAGATGTCATCAAGTGATTCAAATTTGTATAACTAAATCTAAAACACACTATAGTTATCAACACAAATGTTGTCATGTAATTCAAATTGTTAGAGTTAAGTCTCAAAGAGACTATAATTTTCAATTCAAAGAGTTCCAAAGTTGAATTTGAGTTACATTAAGAAATGCAAACATGAAAAACTTGTACAAAAGCTTGTTCTAT
>JASDQU011400779.1:12812-25233 GCA_032191745.1 Picea mariana
CACACTACACCATTATCCATGGAAGCTACCTTGTAGCCTCACGTCCCCTTCTCAACATCGTCGTAGGTATCCTTGATCTTTTGTGCTAACATGCGATCTGTGGATTTCCTTGGATAGAAATCCTACAGTTCGAGTACTTGCATACTCAATCCAGTGATCCTATGGATCAACATAGAATTGACTATGATACGAGGGTCTAGCCATAAGTAGCCTCCATGCTAACATGGAAGTAGGAGCTTGACACAGGCGTTAACTTCCTGGTGCCTTCCAACGTTTGGGATTTTCATTACGTTCAATAGGGTGGACTGCGTGAGGTTCATCGTCCATTGTTGGGGGATTATTTTCGAGTTCTTCCTCTTCATCCTGGTCAAGTATTTATATGGGGCGATCATACTATGGTTCTTGCAGTCTCCTAGGTTGAAGTCACTGAACTTCAACGTTGCGATCTTGTCCTGCTGTGCTTGAACTACATGTATCCCCTTCGGGAGGTACACAGTAACCATGGTGTACTCAAAATATCTCGGCACACTATCATGACTCACCACACCGGCCAGAGGTGGGATGTAGTCAGGTAGTATGGTCGGGATCAGCTCTGCATTTTCTAGGTCATCTCTATTCTTGGTTCTCTTTTCTGTGTTGACTCCGGAGGGCCCGAATCCATGAGTGGTCAACAAAGAGGCTTGCACTCCTCTCGTCGATGGCTCTTGAATACTTGTAGACATTACTTTCTTGGCCATAATATCGATGAGAAATTCTTCGACTATTTTCTCCACGGCGTTGAGCTCGTCCGACATACACGTTTAGATCAGATGGATGAATGAATGCGAAAAACAATAGAACTGGCGTTGATCTTACTAATCACCATGCAGTAGTAATGATTTCTCTCTGATACAATTCAAAAAAGTGTTCTCGGTGCAACAATCGACAGAATAAGTAGGCAACTAGGTAAGAGATCTCTCCAATGGACGAGAAGCCTTCAATAACTCAGTTCTTCCCATTCTGGTGTAGTCCCAATGGTTTGATGGTGGGATTTCTGACCATAAATGTCATTCTAACCATTCATGGCATCGGTCTAACAGTTATATTGTTTCCAATGGCTATATTGCTTCGCCATGGTGAAGTGCCATGTGACGTTGTTCTGCTATCCCAACGAAGTTCCAGTTTTGAAAATTTTCCCTCTGCGAAGTTCCCTCTGGAACCTTCTGTAACTTTTTGATCTTTTCTCTCTACTTACTTAGTTTTCTATCCTTCTCTCCAGTGAGCTTCTTCTCGTTATTCCTATTTCCATTCTAATTCTTGTATTCTTTTGGCATAGTAACTTTGCACGGTTGAGATTCCTTCGTAGGGTGCATGGGTAATACTTATTCTTTATCTGGGGCAGGTTCTTCAGCCTTTTGTGAGTCTTCTTGGGTTCTTTCAACTTCGACATCCAAGTTAAATATCTTCGATCTGTTCTCCAATTCCTCAATCAAGTGCGCGCTCCTTCTAGTCATGAAATCTTTTAATTCTTTCTTTTTCTGCTCTAAGACTTCTACTTCTTTCTTTCTAGTCTGATCCTTCTTGATCCATGGTTTTCCTAGTAACACAGTAAATGGAGCATTGTTCTCAATAAATTTAACAACCTCAAAATCTTCTTCTGTCGAAGTTCCATGGGTACTCATAGATATCTAGGTAAGTCTTCCACATAGGGTTATCAGTTTTCCTCTAAACAATCCTATTCCTCTCAATGAAGGAATCATAGCAGGCTTTCCTAAAATTTCCCAAGTTATTTCTATCATGACATTCACCTATGTTTCTTCATCCAGAATACAATCAATGTCGAAGTCTCCTATTCTTACTTCTATTTTCTCTTTCTCTTTTAAGATCTCTGATAGATTAGTATCTCGGTGGTCATTCAGGGTTTCTTTCATCTGCAATAGTATAGTCTCTGATTTGTTCAGGGTTTCTGCCATTGTCCTAGTGTCTTGACCTTTCTCAGGGTCTTCTTGGCTCATATCCATTCTTTCAACCTTAAGAATCATTCTAGGGCAATCTAAAACTTCATGGTCCATAGATTTACAACAAAGACAACTAGGTCTTCTACCAGGACATTCCTTAGCCAGATGACCTGATTTTCTGCAACTGTAACAAAGGGTTAATCCTCTCTTTCTCTTAAATGATCCCCAGCCTTTCCTGTACTACGCACTAGGATCATAGTAGTTAACCTGCAAAAAAATCTTTCTAGGATCCTGCATCCATTTGTTAGTCCAAACATTCTTTCTATGCATAGGTATAACATATATTTCACTATTCTGATAAGATATATTCATATCAAACCTCTTTTCTTCTAGATGTGCCCTAGTTTTCAGGCTAGGACAAAATTTATCAAACATACCCAGATACATACTTTTGAAACAAAAATTTCCACTTATCTTACCTTTAACAAAGCACAAAGCTTACATATCTTACCTCTTTTCTTCAGATCAGACTTCTTTTCTTAGCATAGAGCTTCACAAATCGAGTAGAGTACTGCACACTAGGGAAACATATCTACACACATAGCTTTCACAATTTCAGGTTAGATCTTCGCACAAAGCTCCTTTTTCCTCAATTCCCAGTAATCACAGTTTCATGTCCCGGCAACGGAACCATTTGTTGGCATAGGGGAAGACCCAGGATTCAACACTACAACAATGCACCAACAAAATCCTAACTACTGACCCTTTCGGCAATACCTGCGAAGCATATGAATTCTCACCCGAGGTAGAGGTAGGGGTGGTTGCAGGACTCCAGTGTCTGCAACCTTAGCTGGGACACAAATCTGTGATTGTAACACCTTGACAAAGCACTTAGCAATATAATTCATGAATGTTTAACCAATATCTACTTTGCAGATAAATACCCTAATTACAGAGCATCACAATATTCAACTGGATCTAGCATCTAACAACACTTAGCATGAGGAAACAGATCAGATCTAGCAGATTCAAGAACTAAGCACATTCACACAGGTCAGATCCAACATTTACTCTCATTATTAAACATAAAGCAACAACAAATCTACTTATCATTCATCTATATCAAAGCACTAAGAAAGTAAATACATAAACACATCGACACATCGCACAAAGCATTCACAACACAGGATGCACGTGGTTCACCCCCACCCTAGGGCTACGCCCACCAACTCTTCATCTTCTTTATTATCTTTCTTCAATATTCTTACATGCATAGATCCTTCAGATCAACTTCGCAGAGGACAAGAGATCTACACACTCTTCGCTAGATCCTCCTTCCGCAACCTAGGTTACAACACAAAGCCTACATACAGTCTCTTCAGTCACTTGCACTTAGCTTTGCAAGCCTCACATAACATGCACAAAGCCATTACATTCTCTACTTTTCACTTGGAAATTAATACTGAGCACTTAGCTCGCCCGACACTTCTTACATCACCTAGCTACTTATTTATACATTACAAAATCAGGCCTAAACATGGGTAAACCCATGGGCCGACATTCCCATACCCATTGCATAATCCCAAATCCCCAAAAGCCGTAAAAGGGGGCTGAGATTCCGCGATCTCCACTTCGTCTTGCGCTCTGCCTTTGACATTCTGTCGAAGTTCCAAAAATAGGTCAAACATGACCAAGGATCCTCAAAACTTGGTCAAGGGCCAACAATCCATACCTGTAAATTCTGCAATTCTTAAGCTAGGAACCAAATATTCCATAGGTACTACTGTTTCCAATCCATATACCAACTTAAATGGAGTCTAGGTAGTTAACTTTTTTCAAGTAGTCCGATAATCCCATAATACTGCTGGAATTCTCAGATCCCAATCATCTCTCTTAACACTACAAATCTTGGTCAGCGTTGTCTCCAAGATCTTATTGAAAGCTTTGACTATACCATTCACCTATGGGTGGTATGGTGTGCTCTTCTGATGGTGAACTTAAAATTCCTGAGTCAAGGATTCAATAGTTTTGTTGATGAAGTGTGTGCCTTGATCACTCATACGAATCTTCGGGCATCCAAATCTGGTTATAATATCCTCAAAGATGAATTGCACAGCTGTAGTTGCACTACATTCCTCAACTTCTCTTGCTTCTGCCCATCTGGTCAAATACTCTGTAGAAGTGATAATGTATCTATCTCATGTGCACTTCCCTGGTGGGTTAATAGGTCCCACAAAGTCAATGGCCCATTTCTCGAATACTTGTAATGTTAATTGTGGTGCCAAAGGCATTTCATCCCTTATAGAAGGCTTCCCTACTCTCTGACATACATCACAGGCTCTGTAGTATTCCTTAGCATCCTTATGTAAAGTAGGCCACTAGAGGCCATATCTGAGAACCTTCTGTGTTGTTTCTTTCCCTGCATAATGTCCTCCTACGATGCCTTCATGTGCTTCTGCAAGGATCAATGGTCATTTTTCCTCCATAACACATCTCCTCAAGATATCATTTGGTCCCATCTTATATAATTGTCCAGCTATAAGTTGAAAGTCAATAGCATGGACAACCATTTTTTTCTTCTGCATGACTGTGTACTCGCAAGGTCCCATTCCTGTGTATAGGAACTGAACTATCTCGATGAAGTGATCATCAAATTTTCTGATGGCCAACAATTGTGCATCTGGAAGTGTATCCTCCCAACTAGTAGGTTCCTCTCCATGTTCTAACCTGGATAAGTGATCAGGTCTTTTATTCATTCTTCCTGGCTTGACCACAGTTTCAAAGTCATATTCCTAGAATAATAGTAGCCATCTGCATATTCTTCCCCCCAACACTGGCTTGTTGACTAATTACTTCAATGCAGAATGATCAGTGAACATCTTAAAATTTCCTCCCAACAAATAGTGTCTAAATTTCTGCAGCGCATATACCATAGGCAAGCCTTCTCTTTCAGTTGTAGTATAGTTCCTTTTAGCTGTAGAAAGCTTCATGCTAGAAAAGGCTATCGGGTGGTCAATGTCTCCTGTAGCCAACTGTGCCAAGACTGCTCCTAATGAAATGGATGAAGCATCAACATGAACATTGAACTCCTTACTCCAATCTGGAAAAACCAAGATTGGCGTAGTGACCATTTTCTTCTTTAGTGTGTCGAAGCTCTGCTGGCATTCTTCTATCCATTGGAACTTACTATATTTCTTTAATAGCTTCTCCATAGGTGTTGTTATCTGTGCATAACCATTAATAAACTTGCTATAGTATCCAATGTTCCCCAATGCAGTGCGCAACTATCTAACCAAAGTAGGAGGAGGTAGATCAGCAATGAGGGAAATCTTGGAAGGATCTACCAACAACCCCTAATTACACACAATGTGCCCTAGCAACACTCAAAAGGGTGAAAAGAGAATACATTTTTTCAAATTCAAGGCAATCTGACATTGCCTGCACTTATCCAACATTAATCTATAGCATTCAATATGATCCTTCATTAGGATAAACACATCCCAATCATCAAAGTATGCTTCCAGGAATTTGTGTAAAAACTCCTTAAATTCTTTGATCACCACCTTGGAAAATATGACTGGTGCATTATTCAAGCCAAAAGGAATCACACTATATTGAAAATAACCCCATTATGTTGCAAATGTGGTCTTATGTCTATCCTCCTTAACAATTTTGATCTGGTGATAGTCTAAAAATCCATATGTGAATGAGTAAACCTCATATCCTCCTACATTATCTAGAACTTCATCAGTAAAGGTTGTAGGAAAGGAGTCATGTAGGCATGCATCATTCAGTTTCCTTAAATCTACACAAATTCTGATTTCTCATGACTTCTTATCTTGGGCCACCATAGGGTTGATCAATTCATATTCTTCAACTGGTCCTATAATTCTTGCTTCCAACATTCTATCTAGTTAAATCTTAACTTTCTGCTTGTATTTGGGATTCAGTCGGTAGGGTCTCTGCTTTATGGGTCTTTCATCTGGTCTCAGAGGGATCTTCATTTCTCCCATGGGTCCTTTAATTCCCTTCATGTATGTGAAATTGGTTGGAAACAAGTCCTGATACTCATGCAATAGTTATGTGATCTTATCAATAGTAGCATCATCCCAATAATCTCCAACATTTTCCAACTTAGGTGTTTGCTTTGTTCCAATATTAACCTTCTTAATTTTAATGGGCTGCCCAATAAACGGTAATTCAATCCATGGCCCTTCTATGTCTCTTTGTCCTTCAGTTTCTACAATGTTTACATTCCTAGGATCATCATCTTCATCAACATTAATATTATAACAACCCTGTAATCTCTGAAGAGGTGCATTCCATTCATCCTCTTATTGCTCAAAAGGGAGGTTAGGTGCCTCCTCAAAGAAATTTTGTCTTACAATTTGTAAAGCCTGATCTACTGTGGGGTATTGACTCTCAAATAAAAACATAGCTATAAAGTTATGAGTCATACTGTACCAATCTAAAGTGGCTAAGCGTATTTTTGCTTGAAGGTACCAGTTGATAGGTGTAGTATCCAATGTGTTAATAAACTTATGTACCCACTTTTATTTAGGAATATTTCTCCAGGCCTCCTCACAACTCCGCACATGGTCCTTAGGACAACTCTGACCTATGTATCAAACTTCACATTCCCCTGCTTGGTCTGAAAAGTGCACTGTCATCCTGCTTGGTCTGAAAATTGCACTGTCATCCTCTGAAAAGTGCACTGTCATTCCATGCTTCGTCCAGTGCCAACATCCTCTGTTGTACTTGTACACTTTTCTCAAATTCAGCTAGAAATGTATCTAAATGATTTAGGCCATCAAATGTAGGGAGATTACTTACTTTTGTGCCAATCCAACAAACTAATCTGATCAATCTGGCACATCGCCGTGTGGAGACTTCATACATTTTTTTCTACCAGTTCTCCAATGCTTCCTATGAATATGATGAACATGCACTTTCACTTCGCCAACTTAGATTTCCATCTTTTGTGGGATTAATATAATCTTGTTGTCTTTCTATCAGTTTTTAGATGTTTTCTAGCTCGTAGGCACGATATTCTTCCCTTATCGGTTCTGTGTATCTGTGACCTTCATCCAGATCAAGAGTTGCAATGACCTTAAGGCCATTACCCTTAAATGTCATTCTTCTCTTCTTTAGGTCAACTAAAATCGAATTGTTGAAATCCCAATCACTTCCTAACAGTGCAAGATAAGGACAACTATCATCAACAATCTCAATCACTTCTAAGTCTACAAATGTCCTTACCCCATCGACGTCTACAAGGACATTCTCTAGTCTTCCAAAGGGGCTCACCGCCTGCTGATTAGCCATCCTGAGCTTGATAGGAGAGTAAATCAATCTAGGTTTTCCCATCAGTGCCCAAGTCTGCTTCGTCATAACATTTACTTATGATCCCAAGTCATGGACCACAAGTCCACGTCATAGTCTCCAATCTGAGCACTAAGGTGCAATTCCTTGTTTGTCCTTCTTTTCCTTGATACTTGATTCACAACTCTACTCATCATAGGGTCTATTCTCCCAATTTCATACTGTCTTACTAGGTGTTGTATCTCATTTACAACTTTCTCATCTTTAATCAAATTGATACATGTATATAAAAAGTCCATGAGCTTGCTTACCTCTTTTCCTTGTTTAGATAGAGAAGAATGATCAAACGCTGGTGGAATTTCACATTCCCTTATTTCTGGTTGTGCCTTAGATGAAGAATATTTTTCTCCTACAAATTATTTCCTTTCTTATTCAAAAGTATGCCTCTCTCTCCTTGGATCAAACAATTGTGCCTTCTTTGCAACTCTTCTGATCCCTGATCCTTCTGTAGTATTTCCTGGGGTCACCCTATATTCTCTTGTAAAAACACCTCCTCTAGTAATAAAAACGAATCTGGGGTCCTAAACATGAGGTTTTGTTTCTATTAATTATACTTGTTGGTTTCCTCCTCGTCTCTCCTAAAGTTTTTCCAACAATACAATACATTCTTCAATGACATGGTCAAATAAATTGCAGTAGTTGCAAGTAGTACAAGGGTTCTGAAAATCCCTTTCCAAATGTCATCATTGTGCACAGTTATAGCAAATAATATGACCTTGACCTCGACCCATACCTCTTCCTCATCCTCTTCCTCTGAATCCACCACGAGGGTTGAAGTTTCCTCTTCCCGGGGAGTTGAACTGTGCATTATTTCCTTCTTGTTGCATTTCTCCTTGAATTATATATGTATCCCTTGATCTTTCATGCATGAGATCATAAGCCCTACAATCCTTCTTATCATGCCCCATAGATTTACAGAATGTGCAATAAATATTGGTAGGTGTCTAGACATATTTCTGCATGTAATAACATTCACCAGGGTGATGTCTATATCTACATATCTCACACCATGGTAGAGTGGATTGCTTCAAAGGGCTAGGGGCTCGTGAAGCTAGGTATTCATGAAATAAGGGATGTTATTTGTCATGGACCTCTTCTTTACATCCGATACACCATATATGTTCTCTTTTCTCCTTCCCTTTGTCCTTCTTCATATCTTCGACTTGTAAGGATAAACTAGTTAATTGATTTAAGATATGAATCATACCTTGACTGGATTCTCCTACAGGGGTTTCTTATAGTTTCATAGCAATATCCAGAGCTTCAGCTTGCGAAGTGATTTTCTATTGCATTAGAGGAACTCTGATATGTGGTAGGAGGGAAACGATGAACCATTCTTTATTATGTTCATCTAGGATTTGAAAACTTAAACGACATGTCAGAGTCTTAAACCTCTGATCAAACTCCCAAACAGGTTCAGTGACCTTCTTCTTTATCTCCTTCAACTCTGTAATGCACTGTGACTCCAAATTAGGCTTATTGAATTCTACACTCAATGCAGTCTTAATGTCATTCAATGGTTTAGGTTGTCCAGGTCTTGAAGCAAACTTCATGTACCAGTTCAGAGTGCGATCCCTCAAGGTAGTATTAAATTGAGTTCTCTTAATAGCTTCGTTGGTGACTTTCTTAATGCTCCAGAGAGCTTCGCATAAGAACCAGTGCTGGTCATGATCTTCAGATCCATCTCCTCTAAAGACAGGTAACCTCATTTCATCTGCCATAGATTTTCCTGGGTTTCTCGACTGAATATGTGCTAAACTTCTTGTAACAGTACTCTGATTGCTCTGGCTACTTTGGTTACTCTGGTTACTTAATGCTGCTAAAACAACAGGAGGATTAATAGTACTTACATCGAAAATAGGCATAGTGCCTAAAGTTTCTAGTTCTTCCCGATGAATTTCTTCAGATTCTACTTCCTCTGTTCTTGTGGACTTTGAATACTCTTCGTCTGTTAGGTCTGCTTCTTCTTGTCTGAATTATTGAACATTAGCTTCACTGTATCTTCAGGATATTATTCTCATGCAATAGCATCTTAATCCTTAGTTTTAAAAAGTGTAGGAACTTTCCCCTAGTTCCCTTAAAGAAATACCTCTCTTCTTGACTATACGATTCTACTCTATCGATAGTGAACTCAGTAATGTACCCTCCAATAGTGATATCAAACCAGATATCCACTGCTCTAGACATAGCGTTATCAACTATCTTGACTTTCTTGATCAATGTTGTTGTCCAAACCACATGTGGTCTAGATCTGATCTCAAACTAGGTGTCTGCTAATCTAGCTAACCACTCATATAACTCCTTATGAACTCCTCCAAAGAAAATATTGTGTATGTCAGTAAAGATGTACCTTCCCAACCAATATTCTGTACTAATTATAGGATTCTTGTTCTGAGCTTCAACGAAGTCCTTTTCTTGTTCTTCTATCCACTTATGAATCTTTGTCTTCGATGGAAACCACCTTGACATTCCCTCAAGAATATCTCAGTCCTGACAACAGAACCATTTGTTGGCACAAGGGTAGACCCAGGGTTCAACTCTTACAGTGCACCAACAAGCCCTAACTACTGGCCCTTTTGGCAACACTTGCAAAGCATATGCAATCTCAACTGAAGTAGAAATAGGGGGTTGCAGGACACATGTGTCTACAACCAGAGGAAATGCAAAGTGATTCCAAAACACAACACAAACAATCTATATATTCTTTATCACTCTTATGATAGCTTCGTGAAGTTATATCCTTGATCTAACAATCATGCAATAACAATATAAAAGATAACAAATAACACAACATCAACCACAAAGACAATAAGATATACGTGGTTCACCCTCTCCCTAGGGCTACATCCACAAAACTGTTTTTCTTGATTTATTAGATGAAAACATATAGTTCTATCTGCGCACTTAGACACATATATTCTCTCTTTCTCTCTTTCTCTTCCCTCCTTGTGCACCCACCTGCATGGCTGATCTTCGCACCGAATTGAAGATCCAGAATACAGACTCAATATTTCTCTCAACAATGATAATCAACAATAACCAACAATGAACATAATACGAATGGACAATTGAGAAACAATTGAGCTAGAACCAACCCTCCCAGGTATTCTAGACCTTTATTTATGCATTACATGACTCTCAGACAACCTTAGATCGAAGCCTAGGTGTCAAAACCCTAGATCTAAAACCCTAGGTGCCAAAACCCTAGATCCACTTGACCCGCATTTTCAGGGTTTCGCTAGCCTATCCTTCCTCCTTTTTCACGAGTTGCTCCAAAGTTTTCATTGGTGTCTTCTTCCACTTGCTGAGTTGTCCCCGATCCATATTATCTAATGATTTATCTTCCTCGATATTCTCTTTCAACGACTTGCTTATCCTTACTTCCCTCCTTCTTTTCTTCTTCTTTAACCACTTCAACCCTTACTCAGTCACTGTGCCTTCCGTGCAGTTTGTACTTCACCTTTCTTCCTTAATATTCACTTCCTTACATAACCAAGGGCCAAAAAGGGTTGTTGTGAATTCTCAATTAAAGGTACATCATGAATATCATCAAAATTGTCATCCATTGGAGAAAGGGTGTCCTGGAGAAATCTATTTATACCAGCATTCTCAATTGTAGTATTATCAGTGTCATATTATTCCATAAGACTAACTTGATCTCCAATATTCGCTCTATCTTCCTCAATGTGTACAACATGATTTCTACTACTACTTGGCACATTCCTAAGATCTCACTTAGAACACCCTTTCTTTATAATTACAAACAATCAAATGATATTAGTGTATGTAACAAATATTGAAAGGATATAAAGTTCCACGAATATAATCGATACAAAAAAATATAACGAGTACTAACTTACCAAGGGATGATATTCATACCCTCCTTCAACGTTTCCAAACTGTCTACAATTCCTTTAATTTGTTGTTATTGAAAGTCTTCTTCTATTGAATCCCTTGCATAGATTGCAAGGGAAATAACATTTCCTATCACCCTTTGCTTCCAATGTTGCAAATAAACTTTGAATCATCCTATCATTTTAATCTGGAGTAATGTTATATGGCATTGTAATTAATTGTTACAACAAAATCCAATGAATCAATATAAGTACAATATACAAATATATTCTACCAATTTCACACATGCAAATGAATTTATATATGCTATTTGCATAGCTCCTCATCCTCTCATTGAATTTATATATGCTATGCAAATAGAGAGGACGAGGATCTATGACCCCATATGAGAGGAATTAAATTAAAGGGCACCAATTTTATGGATTTTATTTCTTCAAACAGTCGGGGAACATCCTTCCAACATTTGTAAACATTTTTTCTAAATGGTTGGCATGCATCCTCCAACCTTTGGCAATCGGTGAAAATCCAATATTGTTGAAATCAGGGAAAGGGAAAGAGCTTGAGATATCACCCTAGTATACAGTCTTTAGGGTTTACAACATATCCACAAAATTTTAATTTGTAACATGTAAATTACCAACAACATGCATGGATTTTTCTTGGCAAGACGTGCATTTTAAATCATGCCCAGTTTTCATGCTTTGTTATGCATTTTTCCCTTTATGAATTGTTTTGCATTTAAAATGCAGTATTTAGCCTCTATGCATATATGAGGGTTTTTGGTTTCAAAATGAAGAACTAAATGTATTAAAATATGTAAAATGATAAAATAAAAACTTCACAATTTGAATCACTCAATTTGGAGGTCATATGAGTCATGGACATGCATTTTATGAAAAGACAATTTTACCATCCATTTTATAAAAAGTCTCAATATTGGTTCAAGGTAGAAGTCCTATTTCATTTGAAAATGTACTTAGGGTGATGTAGCTAGATTTATAATGTTATTATATTCACCCCAAATCTCTTATAACTAAATTTGGATATATATAGAAGCATGGGCGTGCATTTCCATTAGGTTACTTTCTCCTATTTTGGTCTTTCAATTTACAAGGAAGATTTTGCCTCTTTTACACAACAGCCACATTTATGTTTGAAAATGAAAATAAAAATATGTACACATGTGTAAATTATTTAATACACCCCCAACAACTTGAATCAGTCAAATTGGATATGTTTTAAGACCT
>JASDQU011400780.1:0-42036 GCA_032191745.1 Picea mariana
TTTCTTTCCCTGCAACTGATCTTTGTACATGACCTTCTCATTGAATATGACATCTCTACTCCTAATGATTTTGTTATTTTCATAATCCCATAAGCGATAACCAAAATCATTAACACCATATCCAATAAAGGTACACTTCTTGGATTTTGCCTCAAGCTTTCTTCTATTTTCTTTATCAATATGGACAAATGCTTCACAACCGAAAGTTTTCAAAAAAGAATAGTTTACCTTTTTTCCTGTCCATTTCTCCTCTAGAATTCTAACATCCAAAGAGCTTGAAGGTCCTCTGTTTATTAAGTAAACAACAGTATCTACAGCATCTGCGCAGAACTGTAAGGGCAAACCAGCATGCAATCTCATACTCCTTGCACGCTCCATGATTGTCCTGTTCATCCTTTCTGACACCATTTNTAAGCGATAACCAAAATCATTAACACCATATCCAATAAAGGTACACTTCTTGGATTTTGCCTCAAGCTTTCTTCTATTTTCTTTATCAATATGGACAAATGATTCACAACCGAAAGTTTTCAAAAAAGAATAGTTTACCTTTTTTTCTGTCCATTCCTCCTCTGGAATTATACCATCCAAAGAGCTTGAAGGTCCTCTATTTATTAAGTAAACAACAGTATCTACAACATCTGCCCAAAACTATAAGGGCAAACCAGAATGCAATCTCATACTCCTTGCACGCTCCATGATTGTCCCGTTCATCCTTTCTGACACACCATTTTCTTGTGGTGTTCGTGGAACTGTCTTGTCTCTATGAATCCCATGGTATGAACAGTAATCATCAAACTCCTTGCTGCAGTATCCAACTCCATTATCTGATCTGAGACACTTCAAACTTTTTCCTGTCTCATTCTCAACTAAAGGTTTCCATTTCTTAAAATTATCAAAAACATCAGATTTTTGTCGAATGCAATAAACCCAAGTTTTTCTAGTTGCATCATCAATAAAAGTAACATAATAATGAGAGCCACCAAGAGATGATACCCGATTTGGTCCCCATACATCTGTATGCACAAGCTCTAACCTTTCACTCTTCTTTTCTTTTCCGACTCTGAGAAATCTAACTCTCTTTTATTTTCCATAAACACAATGCTCACAGAAGTCCAAATCAATTTGTTTAAGATCTGGCAACAAATTTTTTTTGTGAAGGATCTGCATACCCTTCTCACTCATGTGTCCCATCCTATGATGCCATAGTGCTGTATCCACTCCTGTAGAAGCTAAAGATATAGAAGAGTCAGTATTCTCAGTACATAGATACAATGTACCTACCTTCTCTCCTTTCGCTATCACCAATGATCCTTTGATGACCTTCCACGTCTTATCTGCAAATATGGATATACAACCTTCACTTGACAACTACCCTGTTGAAATCAAATTTTTTCTTAAATCTGGAACATGTTTTACCTCTTTCAACAACCATTGGTTTCCATTTCGTTGCTTTATTTTTACCTTTCCCATTCCAACAATTTTGCATGGTTTATCATCACCCAATTGAACCTATCCAAAATCACCTTGAACATAATCTAGAAAGTGTTTCCTATGGGGTGTGGCATGAAATGAAGCTCCTGAATCTACTACCCAAGACTCAGAAATATTATCTATAAAAAGAATCAAAGCATCTTGTAACACATCACCTGTTACATTTGCTTCCTGATTTCCCTCCTGCTGTCCATCTCTTTGTTTCTTTGGAGCTCTGCAGTCTTTCATCAGATGTCCTTTCTTCCCACAATTCCAGCACTCTATTTTTCCAGGTCTGGATTTGGATCTTCCCTTCCTAGAATTTCCATAGTTTCCTGAGCCCTTTCCTCTATCCTTCTGTCTTCCCCTGTTATCCATGTTCAATGCATTTCCTGATGTCTCACCTGTGGTTTTCTGTCGCATTTCCTCACTAAGGATAACACCAACAACATCATCAAATTTTAAAGTATTTGAACTAGAGACATAGTTACTTACATCCATGACCAAGCCATTCCATCTTTCTGGGAATGAGCACAAGATTAGAAGAGCCCTAACCTCATCATCAAAGTCCACTTTTACAGAACTTAGTTGATTAGTAACTGTATTAAATTCATTTAAATGATCTACAACAGACCCACCTTCTGACATCTTCATATTAAATAGTCTCTTCATTAGAAATACCTTATTCGACGCCGAGGGTTTTTCATACAATTTGGCCAACGCATCCATCAAACCCTTCGTTGTCTTTTCTTTTGAAATATTGAAAGCCACCGACGCTACCAGGCTCAGCCATATTGTTCCTAGAGCCTTTCTGGAAAGAATCTCCCATTATTCATCCTTCATGGCCACTGGCTTCTTTGCTACTCCACTCAATGGTAGGAATAGATCCTTCTGATATAAATAGTCTTCCATCTGCATCTTTCATAACTGGTAGTTTTGGCCGTTAAATTTCTCGACCCTAAACTTTCCATCTTCCGACATTGCTCCCACTCGAACTAGGAACACTCTTTTCCTACGAGTTACCTTATGCTCTGATACCAATTGTTAGAAAAACAGGACCGCAGAGCATTAAAATAAAAAAAATGCAGAAAAAAAACACAGAAGACACACAATACAAGAGAGACACAGATTTACGTGGTTCACCCAATGTGGGCTACGTCCACCAGAGAAATCGCCAGGTCCTTCCTTTATTATTATCCAGCAAATGAAGGGATACAACCTACAACAAAACCCATTGTAACTTCCTCTTCTTTCTCTCACAGTCTCCTCTCTCAGAATACAATATTCACTATCATCCATAGCTGCAATACATTTCCCTCATAAAACAGCGTTGCCTTCTAGGGCAAAAAACCCTAACATAATCTCTACCGTTAGATTTGCGACCTTATAATGAACGGTCTAGATTTACAATGAAATTATAATATACTTTTACAAGGCAATTTTTTCTTCGGGGGCTTCGCCCCCGAACCCCCGTTGGGGGCCCGCTTGCCCCCAGACCCCACAGCTGGGGGGATAGCCCCCCCGGACCCCGCAGAGCAGGTAGCCCCCTCTGCACTCCCCCGCATGGAAGAGTGTACATACTTCTGGGGTGTAAATACTTCATGGGGTATAAACATGGCTAAAAGAAAGGACCTCTGAATTAGGAAGATAATTAGGCTCCACAACCAACATATTTTTGCATGGCATAGTAACAAAGAAGAGCACAAAATACAACAATGAGGAAGAAGAGGTCAGCAAGAGAGCCTCCAAAAATTATGGCCCTGAAGTAGAAAAAGGGGAGATCTCTTCCGAAGGCACATCGTCAACAGAAGATAAAACAACCACTGGAATAAAGACGAAACAGGTGGACCTCCTAGAGGGATATTTTAAGAAAATTAAACCGTCCATCTTTGACGGGGAATCCATGACAGGGGAGGAGGCTAAAGCATGGTTATTAGACATTAAAAAGTATTTCCATATCTACAACTATTCCAACAACATGAATGTCAAAATGGCCATCTATAACCTAAAAGGAAAAGCAAGTATATGGTGGCAGGACCTGAAGTTGGCCAAGGGCCTCAAGGAAAAATAGATGGAGTGGTCGGATTTCAAGAAATACATTAAGAAAAAATATCTATCTAAAAGTTACTATGAAATAAAAACCAAAGAGTTTTATGAGCTATGACTTGGTCAAATGACTATGCAAGACCTGCTAAACAAATTCCTAGAATTACTAGGTTCGTGCCTTATATCCTGGAGGACAAAGTAAAAATCTAGTGGTTCCTAAGTTGTTTACAATAGTCCTATAAGGACATAATTGATTTCGACAACCCCAACACCTTAAGCAAAGTTTTCAGAAAATCCTGTATGTGTTACGACCAATACAAACAACGGTATGAATTTCCCAAGGCTTGGAAACACAAGAAACAAGACAGAATGAACCAGCGGAATAAGGGATATAAACCAAACCCTTTACGAAATGAAACAAAGAGATTTCCAAGGAAATATTTTCACTCCATTAACCAGAACACCCAAGGAGGAGGTAAATCAGTTAATCTGGGACCCAAGAAGTTTGTGGACATCCCTAGAGAACCGTTAAAATGCTGGGAATGTGGAGAACCTCACTTAAGGAGGAAGTGTCCACGTTTAAATTCTACAGTCAGGACTATGGTTCACAACCTACAAGAAGCCTCTATAGTGGGAGATGTGGGCAGAAGCTTACACAGGATCAATGCATTCATGGATGGCTGACAAGCCGATCACCAATCCACTATAGTGGAAGTTGAAGGTAAAGTTAACAATAATTGTGTTTCTGTTTTAATTGATCCAGGGGATACTTTTAGTTATGTCACTCCTAGTGTAGTGGATTCAATTAAACTTAAGAAGATAAGACATGAAAAATCTTGGCTAGTCCAACTAGCAACAGGAACAAAAAGAAAAGTAACTAATTTTATTTCTAACTGTGAGTTCAGTTTAGGCAGTCAAAACACAAAGATAAATCTGAATATTCTACCGTTAGGGTCTTACGACATAATTATTTGGATGGACTGGTTAGAGAGGCATAAATAATTTTTGGATTTTTATGAACAAACACTCACTTACAAAGATGAAAATGACATTGTTAGGACAATACAAGGCATATGAAAACCAATCTCAGTTAGGCAGATTTTGGCAATGAAATTTAAGAAGTGCATGAGAAAAGGTTGTTGGATTTATGCTATACAAGTGACAAATCTGTTGGAAAAAGAAAATAAACCTAGCCTAGAAGATTTTGTCGTCTTACATGATTTTAGAGATGTGTTTGTTGATGAAATACCTGAACTGCTCCCAAGAAGGGAGATAGACTTTTCTATCGACCTGTTGCCTCGTTCATCCCCCATCTCTAAAGCACCCTACAGGATGAGTTTTCCCGAATTAACATAATTAAATATCCAACTACAATAACTGTTGGACAAAGAGTATATTAGACCAAGTGTCTCACCATGGGGAGCGCTAGTCCTTTTTGTTAAAAAGAAAGACAAAACTATAATATTATGCATTGATTACAGGTAGTAAACAAAATGACTGTTAAGAACAAATACCCCCTACCTAGAATCAATGATCTGTTTCATCAAGTGGGAGGGCCAAAGATCTTTTCTAAATTTGATTTAAGATCTAGTTATCACTAGGATAGAATAAAATATGAAGACATAAGTAAAACAACATTTAGAACAAGATATGGACATTATGAATTTGTTGTTATACCATTTGGTCTCACTAACGCACCAACAATGTTTATGTGTTTAATGAATAGAATTTTTAGTCAGTACTTGGATAAGTTTGTTTTGGTATTTATCGATGATATCCTAGTGTATTCTAAAACAAAAGAAGAACATGAAGAACACCTAAGGATAGTATTGCAAACTTTAAGAAAACACAAACTGTATGCTAAATTCGACAAATGTGACTTTTATCAAAAGAAAATATAGTACCTAGGGCATGTAATATCTAAAGAAGGTATTGCAGTCGACCCAGAGAAAATAAGAGCCATCATGGAATGGCCTATCTGTAAGGATGTAGTGGACATCCGATATTTCATGGGAATCACCGGGTACTGTCATATATTTATAGAGGGATTCTGTAAGATTGCACACCCTATCACATCCCTACACAAAAAGGGTACCAAGTTCAATTGGTCACAGAAGTGTGAGGACAATTTTAATAAGTTAAAGGAATTGTTAACAACCGCACCAATTCTAAGGGTAGAAGACCTGGACAAATACATCATAGTCTATGTGTATGCGAGCAAAGAAGATTTGGGAGGTGTCCTAACTCAATAAGGGTACGTTATTTGTTACGAGCCCCAAAAACTAAAAGAGAACAAATGAAACTAAGTCACTCACGAATTGGAGTTAGAAGTTGTCATTCATGCATTAAAGATGTGGTGACACTATATCATGGGAAAAAACTTTCTGTTGTTGACTAATAACATTGGTGTATAGCTTTGTTTAGTCAATCGGACCTTAATGCAAGGCAAGAAATATGGTTGGCCTTCTTGAGTGAATTTGATTTCGAGGTAAGACACATCAAGGGTAAGGAAAACAAGGTGGCAGATTCTTTAAGTAGAATAATTCATGGGTTATTTGAGATAAACATTAGCAAATATGAAAGTGACATTGAGCAAAGGATAAAGGTTGCAAGCAATAATGATGAAAAACACATTAAAACAGTGGAAGATTTACAAAATAACGCAGAAAATGTCGACAATACAGATCTTCTTTTGGACATAAATGGCCTACTAAGGTTCAAAAATAGATTATATATACCTGATTCTATTAAATTAAAGTTAACAGTATTGGACGAAGTACACAAGAAACCATATTCTGGTCATCTGACATACCAGAAAATGGTAACAAAGCTAAGGAAGTTAATTTATTGGCCTAATATGAAAGGTGAGACAATAGAATAATTGTCTAAGTGCCAATATTGTCAACAGGTGAAGGTTGAACACCAACACTCAGCTGACCTATTGCAACCTCTACCTATACCGGAATGGAAATGGGAGACTATATCACTGGATTTTATCACAGGTCTTCCTATAACTCAAAAACAAAATGATTCAATTATGGTAGTAATTGATAATATTAACAAGTCTGCACACTTCATTCCTGTAAAGTCTACTTATAAAGCTATTAACATCGCTGAAATATTCATGAAAGAAATTTGTAGACTGCATGGTATTCCTAAAATGGTGATTTCAGATAGAGACGTAAAATTCACATCTACATTTTTGAAAGAATTTTTTGCAGGGTTAAATACTAACTTGAATTTCAGCATGAGCTACCATCCACAAATGGATGGGCAGATTGAATGAACAAACCAAATCATGGAAGATATGCTACGAATGTATGTAAGGACAAAACCAGGTAAGTGGGAAGACTACTCGCAGTTGGTATAATTTTCATACAATAATGGTTACCAGACATCGGCTAAGATGAGCCCCTTAGAAGTACTGTACGACATAAAGTGTAGAAATATGATTAGCTAGGACAACCCAATTGACAGAATCATGGTCAGACCAAAAATGCTCTAGGGAATGGAGAATAGGGTAAGAAAAGTAAAACAAAATTTAAAGGAGGCACAAGATAGACAAAAACGTTACGTAGACCTGTAAAGAAGACACAATGAATTTCAAGTTGGAGACCACGTGTATTTAAAATTCAAAGCAAAAAGAAGTTCCTTAAATCTAGGAAACTGTTCTAAGTTGGCACCCAGGTTTTGTGTCCCTTTTGAGATCTTAGCTCGAATTGGACCAGCGACATACCAACTTGCACTTCCTGCAAATCTGAAAATTCGTAATGTATTTCATGTTTTTTTGTTAAAACATTATGTTCATAATCCTACTCACATGATCGATTACAACATGGTGTAGGTGGACCTAGAAGGCGAGTTCTAAGCGGAACCCCTTCGCATTTTGGAGAGAAGAGAAATAACACTATGGAACAGAGTCATCACCCAGGTAAAGGTGCAATGGAAGCACTTTAGTCCCGAGGAGGCCGCTTGGGAATTGGAAGAATATTTGTAGAAATATTGTCCAACCCTGTTCCGAGAAAGGAACCAACACTGAGGACAATGTTGAACTGAAGGGGGAAAGGATGTAATATCCCCAAAAATAAATTATTATTGAAGTCTAAAAAATACATAGGAACTTATTTCTGTTTTTGGTAAATTTGAATTTGGAAAATTATTGCCATTTATGGTAATTCCAAATTTTGAATTTAGTTTATTGTAATTTATTATTATGACTGTTGGGCAAAGATTTGATTTTCCCAGCCAACTCTTCGACTATGAAACTTGTAAGAAAAAAAATAATTTTATATTTATTACTGAGAGACAAATGGAACGGCTAGGTTGAAATCAACTAACCATGAATCCATGAGTTGGGAACATGTTTGAACTAACTCGGGGCTAAATTCTACAAGTGGAAAATCAGGAATTTGGCCATGGGCAGCCCCTTAAAATCAGGGATTTGTAAACATGAAAAAATTCCCAAGGGGAAAAGACCTAGGAAAAGAGGCTTTTGGATATATAACATATGGGAAGAGGTACGATGTTGTCGAGTATGATGGGAAAAATAATATTACTTGTTGTTATGAGCGCTTCTTTCTAAGTGTGAGGAAAGGAGAAGGTTTTCTGAAACTGAAGAAGGACTACAACTAAGGAGGATTTATGGAGTTCGCCCTCATGGATTCATGGTCAGGATAGGGGGTGAATGAAGAAAGTAGATTGGATTTTATGTTCTATGGTTGGGAGGAACTTGATTGTTCCATTTGTTGTTCAGAAACTCATTCAAATATGTCCATCTACTCTTTCCCCGGTCGAATGTTATTTTGATCAAATGGATGATAGAATACATCCATTTAATTATGGTTGAATTGTGTTGTTGATTAAATTATTGGTGGAATGACATAAATTGTAGAATAAACCCTTACAGATAATTGTATTCATTGAGTAAAAATTTTTGCGTGTGTTAGCTATTGATGGGACTGAATTAGGTAAATATATTGGAAGATGCATCTAAGATAAATGGAATCAATATTGTAATAATTCTAACATTACCAGAATGTGATTATGTGTGTATAGGTAATCAACTTAAGGAATATTGTCGGTTGAAGAATGCTAAATAAAATTCTGGAAGTGAACTTGAAGGTTTAGATATATGTATATATATTGTTGTAGGTTAAATACATAGGACTATATTAAATAGCTATGAATATCAGACTGTGCAAATGCCAAAATAGGACTTGGAATGATTATATATAATAGGAAATAACTATGTGTGTGTGTGTGTGTGTGTGCAGTTGCTTGTACAGAACTTCAGAACCACTTAAACTCCTAATTTATTCATACAACAATTATTTCAATGCTTGGACACAGGAGAAATTCAAGTAAATCTTTCGTTTTTAAAACTATGCCAATGAAAAAAAAAATGTACAGTTCAGTTATTCCATAGTAAACCATTAAAGAAGTTTTATTTTAAATTTATACAATCCAAAGTGCATAGAATGCTAAGATTTTAGCAACAGTATTCGTATGGTTGAGGGGACATCTGTAAATTCTATTAACAAGAAGAATAGAATATCTGTATATCCACAGGCTTGGATCCAAATAATTAACCAGTATCACCAGGAACCAAAATCTGAATCCTTCAAATGTAAATGTTAAAATCAAAACTCAAATACCTTTCTTGAGTAGGGCGTTGTCTTGATCCATCGTTTGTGACTATCCAAGTCCTGCAGGAAAAATCGACATGGATAATTAGTGTCAAACGAAAGTCAATCAAATCTAAATATTGAAGATAAATTATTTAAGACAATGAATATTTCTCACATGGGTTTACCACTTAGCTTGAATTTGTCATGGGTGCGCTTCCAATCGGATTCGTTGAAGTGATCCATTGACATGTCGAAGGGGAGGAGTGAGATTTGAAATTAATGATGGGTATCCTCGCAGTGAAACATGGGTCCCATCATTAGATATGTAACGAAACAAAAACCAATTGATTCCGCAATTGTAAAATAGATCGGACACTCATCAATATGTAAAATATTATCTAAGCATAACAATCAATAACACACAGCATATAGATGCTCCACAGAATGGCCAGTCAGATCACAGAGAGGACTCTGAAATATTTTCCTCATGAATAATGAAACAACCACATAATTATTATAAAGGAAATGTAATCAATACATGATACTTGGGATTTCTTCTCTACGAAGTATAATTTTGACAAACTAACTCAAAAAATCCAGAATGATAAAGTTGCATAGAGTAGAGCGTATCCCTCAAAGGCATTTCTTCCCTACTCAAAACTATAAACATAGTTACGGGATATCAAAATTAGTTTTCCTAAAATTTATGAATTTATGATAAACAAAACATAATTCAAATAAGTTACACACAACGTTATTTTCTTAAGTGCATAGAACCTAAGGTAAATATTATATAAACCCATTAGAAGTATAACTCAATCATAACTGAGGGTATGTTCGAATAGTTCACTCATGCCCTAAATATTCATAGTATAATGACGTCGACCATAGATAAGAAAGTTACAGGCTAGATGCCGAAAGCACATTCCAGAAAAAAGAACTCCTTGTATACACGGTGGATAATCCTACTTTTGTCATGCTCTTTTACAAAAGTGAGTCACAACAAACATCTAGGGGTGTATTCACAGAATCAAGAGATTTGAATTTGAAAGATTTAAACAGAGGTAGAAGAGTCCTATATAGTCTTCATATCTGTTATTTAAAAACTCAAAGAAACGAAACTAAAATCTTATACCGCGTAATGTAAAATTCCTTTCACACAGAAGGAAAACCTAGTTCCTAACTAGGATTTAAAACCAAAGAAAATCCATGAAGAAAATAGGCAAACAATAAAATAGACAGAGAGTTATGCCAAAGAAACGATATCTCAGAAAGGCTCAGGAAAATCATACGTATCTATACCAGGTTGTGTAACCACAAATAACATACACCGATCAATCCAAAAAAATGTATATCTGACATTTCATTTATGACTGAACTAGCAGGGAAGACATCCTCGTTCCTTTGACATTTTTAGTACGAAACTGCCTATGTATTTTTACACAAAATAAATGTCTATCGTAGAGCACATGATTTTTAAAAAAAGAAGAAGACTGATGCATAGGTTAAGGGTGAAGCCATGTTAAAACCCTAAATATTGCCGAGTATAATACCAACTTTTAAAATGCTATATCTTACCACAAAATTCAGGCTAATAACACTATTAGGAACTTTGAAGGTGATTGGTGCACACAATAACCTTTTAGTAACAGAGAGAGTCGGATAACAATGACCAAAATAATCTTACCTCGCATAAGGTGGTGTTCCAACCGGGGGGGGCTCCTAATGTTACTTTTGCCTAGATCGAGCCCATGTTGAAGATTTTTGGCCATGCCACCGAGACAAACAACAACATGGTTATCTTTTCTACATTTTTCAAATACACAAAGCCAAGGGACAAGAATGAAAAATAAAGTTAGAAAACCCTCCACTGAACAAATTAATGGTGATGGTTACAAACTGTACATAGGCCATGTGAATAATGTAAGGTGGCAGAGACACAATGGGCATGGAGGTTGAGATATGGCCCAAAGAAGTATGCCACATGATATCATAAATGTCGCAAGTAGAGTTATTTAAGTCCAGATGGTGTTATCTTCGCAGCTTCCTTATCAATATTTATGGTGAAGTACGATGACAGTCTAGTTAGGGTTACAGTTTCATTTTCCTACTATTCTAGTCATGGGTTGACTTCTGCCCATTGTTTCGTTACAACTTATGCCAAATTTAGTTATGATGGGGTCGTTAAACGACAATAAAATGAATAGTTGTGCCTTTTGTTAGTCATAAAAACCCTGAGTATTAGTGCCTATGCACACTAGTGTCATATTACATATATCAATGCGAAATAGAGACACTTGCACCTACGACCCATCATCCATGGTGTGAATGATACCTTTATCATAAGGGTCGTTAAAATGTTACATATTTATACTACGGTTTGCGCGAGTAGGATGGAAGTTCTAAAGTGTATAATTCCTATGCACAAGTATAATGGAAGTCCAAAGTGAATATATGTTTTAGGTATTAGGTTACTCTTTCACCCTTTTGTTGAGGTTAGAATCGAGTTATTCATGTATAATATATATATATATATATATATATATATATAACTTTCACATGTGTCAATAAATAGTAAGAGTAAGTTATGAAAGACAAAAGAAGCAATAGGACTATTCTATAGTATAGTTAATGAATGCTTGAAAGGTTTTTTTTAAGACGAATGATCAACTCTAGTGACCCTAATTAGTTTTTTTTTTAATTGGTAAATTTAGGGTACATTACACATGATCTCCCATAACCTTACACACATGGCCTTTTTCCATCACACCATCACATTGGTACTTAACCACATATGGTAGCAATTGTATTTAAGTTTTGGTAAAGTTTCCTTTGATGGAAAAAGGTCCAAGGGCAAAGCCCCTGACCTATGGTTTATCAGAGTTGCATGTAAACAAATCCCTATATTCATGTGTGTGTTTCAAATATATGCCACTACATATGTAGAATACTAATGAACTTTTAATATATTGTTCAAACAACATAACAAAACACCATAAATATGGAAAGGTCGACAGGGTTTGACCCCATTACCTACGAAAACATATTCCAATGTCCCAACCAATGCATCATCGGTTCCCTTTGGGGGGATAAGTATAGTAAATTTTATTTATTATGGTTTGAAAGAAACCTAGGTATGTAGGGAGCGAGTATGGGCTCGACCCTAGACCTAGCCTATTTAATGGCACAAAATTTGAGGTTGCACACAATTCTAGGTGGAAATAAATCCCAATGTTGGAATGGATCCTAAGGTTGTACAGATGCATCATTTTGTGTGTAGAAAGATGATCCAAGTTAAGTAATTTCTGAATTTTCATTCCATGAGGTACTTTTTCCAAACATATGCGTATTTATACTCGTTTTTATTGGTTTCTCGAAAGGATTTCAATTCTGATGTTTTTTTTGTGCTAAGATGTTGTCTATGAAAGTATTAGTCCAAATTTCCATTAATGAGTGCCATAGTGCATTGTTTGACGTGTAAAGAGGGTAAAATTGACCAGTTCAAAATATGGTTGACTTTATACTAAATTTTCTCAGAATTTCACAAAGAATTCAATGGTAAACTCTATTTTTTTTTATTTTCAGTAGAATAATTGAAGAGTGACTTCAAAATTGGCTTTGTAAGTCCATTTTGTATTGTAATTTGACAATTTGATATTATGAGAAGCAGTCTCACTGTTTATAGGGGATTCAAAGATGTATGTCATAAATATTATGTAATTTAATTTCTTTTATTATATGTTGTTTTATCCCATAATTCTTCAAATTAATTATCAGTTTATGAGATTTTTTATAAGAAGCACAACAACATTTCCTACAAATGACCTTAATATGATCAAGAATGATTCTGAATCAAGTTATATGCTAAAATGGTTTTTAAGGATTAAAATTGGTATCTAAGGATTTTCGGATCAATAAGTATCAGAGTGAGGTTGACATGCATTTTCAAGTTATTGATGTGACAAGGTTCAACTTCACATATTTCATTAAATTTGGAAAAATTCTATTACAAGGACTTCATCAACATTGAGTTGTTTATAAATCCTTAATATATTCTATGAAGTAAGTCAGTCTATTAATATTCCTAGTGTGGACTGAAGTAAATGAGTGGCCTTTGAGAACCATCGTCGGGAGTAGGTAGTAGAGGAAATGGTCTTCGAAGAGTAGTACGAAAGAAATGGATATCGATCTCTTCCCATTGTCGATTCTACAAAACCATTGACCTGATGTAATAGTGCCAACCAACCATAGAAAAATTAACCATGGTTGAATTATTTTCACCAAAAGGAGGAGAAAATGATAAGAATTTTAAATGCATAAGAGATAGATGTTGAAACACATTTTTATAGGTTTTTAGTTGAACTTTTTATATGTCACCATTTTCTTTGATTATTAATGTTTAATATAACTACAAACAAATTATCAAAAATAAGATATTAATTTTCAAGTTTAATCATGTATTCAAAGCCATTCATTTATGACTCATCTCCATAGAGTCTAAATATCTCACTTAGGAGTCGTTATTAATTATTTCTAATTATTTTTTTAATAAATGTAAGGAGTTTCATTTCAAAAGTACATATCACATTTATACATGTATTAATGCATATAACTAAATAAAATTCAATAAATAATTTAGTGTCTTTTTGGCTTATATGAAATGACTTCAATTACTAATAATTGAATTAATAATATAAATTTAAAATTTTTTATGGATGGGGAAATCAAATTTCATAGGGTGCAAATGATCAAAGACATCTATTTATGTCCAATATCCAATGTGAAAATAGTCCACTTAACACTCGTTATCAATTAATTCTATGTTTTTTTAAAGAAATACATTTTCATTTACATGAATTTTTATTTCAAAAATTAGATCACATTTATACAACCATATGAATGCATAATATAGGTAAATAGAAGTTAGTGTCCTTAAATTAGCTTATATGATATGCTTCCAATTATAAATAATTGATTTAAGAATACATATTTATAAAAAATTATGGATTGAGAAATCAAATGCTTCATAATTTAAAAAGTCCTAAGTCATTCATCTATGAGCCATCTCTCATTACCATTAATAGTCCACTTAACATTCATTATTAGGAAATTATAAGGTCTTTTTAGATGAAATGAAGCATTGTTTATATGGAGTTTTATTTCAAAAATAATATATCACATTTATGCAATCATATTTAATGCACATAAGTAAATAAAAATCAACAAATAAATATGTGCCTTTTTGGATTATATGGGATGATTTCAATTGATTTAGAAATAGAAATTTACAAAAAGTTGTGGATAGGAAAATCTAATGCTTTACAGTTTACATTCAATTATGACACATATCCAATGACCCTGAATAGACCACTTAGCACTAATTATCAATTAATTCTATGTTTTTTTTAATAAATTCAACTCTTTTTACATGAGATTTTATTTCAAAAATTACATATCACATATATTAATTCATATTAATCCATATAGGCAAATAAAAGTCAATAAATGACTTTGTATGCCAAATTAGAATACCAAAATTTACATGTCTATGAAAATATTTTTCTCTCCAGATAATATATTAATTTTATCTCTTTGGAGACAGTATATAAAACAATGTATAAAACACATGGCTTACCACTGAGATACATTAATATACATATCATTTTTTAAAATAAATTATAACATCTTATGTTAATTTATGTTATGGCATGGAGGAATTAAACCACCAACCTCCTTATAGTAAGGAATATGGTCTTCCATTAAGCTAACACCCTTTAAAACATTAGAGAAGAGGAATTTCATTGATTTCCTTAGAGTAAGAAAACAATCTCCAATCAAGTAACTTAATAATTTCTTTGAAAATGATATTAAAAATAAGTTTAATAAAACTCTATATTTATTATATATTCAATATATGATCCAATGGTTTCAACATGGAAATTTTAGGATAACCATGATTTAAAAAATGTTTATAGGAAAATAAAATATTCCACTGGCCAAAGACAAAGCCAACAACGAAGGAGCTCCCTAGGCTCTAACAAAATTATGAAATAAATTCACTTTCAATATATAAAATTATCCAAACAATAAAAGGTAATACAATGATAACTTATCATAGGAAAGTGATGATTTTAGGCAATCTTTTTAGAGCATAGTAGTCATATGGGCATCAAAAGAGACTGATGTTGTAGTTCAAAAATAAATTAGCATAAATTGGAGTATCTCCAAATTCCTTTCCACCTAGTCAATAAAGTGAAGTTACATGGCAAACAATGGATTTCCATCCTTTAAATTTTGCAAAGTGTACATGTCATCATAGCAAGTCCAAACTAACAGCCATCCACTTCAATCTACAAAATTGCTACCCCAAAATTTCCACTTGCAAACTTTAGTTGATAATCTAGGCAGAGAAAAATAACAATGGATAATGAAAATCATAGTTGTTTCTAGTTACAACCTTAGAGGTTACTCTCTAAAACCTATTATAGATTTCACATTTGATAAATTAAAAATTATACAAGATTGCATATCTTGGATTTCTTCCAAGGCCTTGGGTAGAGGAACCAATAGACAACATTTCTCTACTCGATTATTTTAAAGAAATTATATATATATATATATATATATATATATATATATATATATATATATATATATATATATATATATATATAGTTTTTAATGATAAGTAAACAAAACAACATCTTAAATTTCCATGTCGACAAAAAATAGGCATTCTATAGTATACTTCCTAAGAGATATTTATTTTGTAAACCTAAGACTAGGAATTCAATTTTGTGTGTTCAAATTTCCCTATTTGGTTTTTCCACACTTCCCTCTGAAATTTTCTTCTAGTGTAATTATGATAAAAGGTAGAAAATTAGACTATTTTCTAAACCAAAATGGGGAATTTTATAGCAGAAATAGTAAAAAAAAATGAATTTTAAATGAGCTCATCCAACCCTACAACAACTCCAAATAAATATTTCCAATCTCAAGTTACAATCTGATTGCAAATTTTCAATGAAGGCACCCAAAACTGAATGGTCAACATTTTCTATTTGCCCCTCGTGTTGTGTTTCTCTAGAACAACTTACATTTCCTCCATATTTACCATATGGTGTAGTTTCTTTACCATTGTTTGAACCCAAGAAAAATATGGGTTTTCATAATTGTGAGGGCCCAATGAGGTCAACCTTTTTAATTTTCTCAGATCTTCCCCTTGAACTCCCAATTCAACTTTACCAATTGGAGATCCCTAATCATACCATTAATTAGGAGTCACATGAGCTCCCAAGTCACAAGAACCGTGGCTTTATTTTTCACTGTGGGAAAATGTAACAATTCTTGAATTTAAGATTGTAGCCATAACTAGTGATAAGAGAGACCGACACACATTATGAAGTTCCACATCCACACAAGGAGGAGACATTATAATAATTGATCCCAACCCATACTAGGAATATTGGAAAGGTGATTGCATCAAAAATTGACCAAGGCTTAAGGTTCTATTACAACATGTTGCACCTATGTAATTGGATAAGAAAATGCCTATAAATTTATGGGAGGTAACATCTAGGGATGATTTTAAGTATGGAAATTTATTTTAAAATGTAGAAACCTTGGCAAATCTTAATAATCCTTCATATGTCAACTATAAATGTTTGGCGATATTTTTGTAAAAATATTCAAATTTCTAAGTATTTTATATAGTTTTTATAAAATTTTGGCGATTTTTAAGGTAAAATAATTTTATCCTATAGAATTTGGGTGAATCATTTTTAAAATAGGGAATCTCGTTTTTGGAAAAACCATGGAAAATTAGCCCATGAGAGAAATTTAGCCCCTAAAATCATCCCTGGTAACATCTAGTTTAGAAAATACAAATATGCATGGAAGATCTTGTTATCTTTCATTTGGGGACTCATATAAGAAAATATGGAAAGTTGAAGGACCACTACTCTAGGAGATGTTACCTTAGAGGAAAACAAATTTTCAAGATTCATCGGAGCAACAATATTGATCTCGTGATTGTTGTGAGAAATCTTACCCTACAGAGAGGATAAGCTCCCCTTTGAACCAATACCCCTATCTTTGGTCCAAATATAGAAATAACAAAATGGTTACTAACATTCATATACATATAATTCAATCAATCAAGCAAGAGAGAAGAATAATATGGTGTACCTTGTTTCGATGTTCGTCCTCGTTGCTCCAATCCTTGGGCTTGATCTCCAATCTCTTCATCACAATTGAAGTTCTACAAAGACTAGAAATGGAATTCTTCCTCCTAATATATATGATTAAATAAAAATATCTATCTATGAAGACTGAAACGATAATAGACAACAAAATGTATAACACATGAACTTGAAGGGAATAGGCCAAATTATCATTAATTGGAAAGCCAAAGAAGGCACTTACAAAGCATGTATGATGATGTAAGAATCTTGTCTAAGCTCTCCTAGTCCAACCCTTGCATGAACCTTGAAATCAAAATGTTGATGCTTCTCTCTAGATCAAAGGTTTGATATATGAATTATTCCCCCTTTCACCATGGGAATGCCTCTAATTTATAGGCTTTGAGAGGCTTAATCACCATGATCTAATGAGGGAAATGGTTGATTATATGGCTCCATAAGTTGTAATTTGATCCTAGTATAATTCCATACGATAGTATTTGACCCAAACCAACCTCAACTTCTTAGAACTGGCGCTTAGAAAGAGGTGGTATTCTTCTTTATTTCCTCTAACCAAAAGTGGCTCTCCCCTTTAGTTAGAGACAAAGTGTCAGTGGAAAAAATTGGTTCCCCCTTAACATGGAAAGGGGAGCACCAATTCTCCCTATACATGGGCAGAGGGGTGCCACCCTTCCTAAATGCTCAAAAAATGGTTGATTTTCCAAGTAAAAGGCTTGTTTTTGGCATTGAAATAATGGGTTTCTTCCTCCAACATGACTTAGGGATTGTGAAAAATGTTTTTCATGGTGTCAATGGTTTGCGACACTTATCAAAGTGAATGAGACACTAGGTAAGGTGCATACAACACTTGTGACAGTGCATGCGACACTTAACAAGGTGCATACGTCACTTGTGACACTTAGGGTGAGACACTTAAGTGTGATATTTTGGCGTGTAACAAATGCCCCGTAAAGTGTGAGTTTAGAAGATAAATTGATGACCAAAACACTTTACAAATTATTCAATGCAAGGGTGCTAGAGTCGGAGAACCTAGTAGAAGTTGTAAACAAACATCAATCAATATACAAATATGTCAATTTCTTAGGCAGACATACCTATGCTTAGAATCAGAGATGACTCAAAGCATGGAAGCCAACTAATACACTATGGATCCATGCGAATAATAACTAATGATATGGCCACCAGAGATACAATGTGGATTCATACCTACGTGAAATTAATTGATCAAAACCATGAAAACTACACAGTGGATCTACGAGATGACAAAACATAGTCACGGATCAATAAAATGTGGATCTATGTGACAATATATATATCATTAATATTTCTAGCATGGTGATTGTACTGAAATATTTTACATGCTCCAATGATATCCATCACAACCTGGGCAAAGCACATAAACAATGAGTTACAAACCTAGGTTCTTTGTCCCAATCTTGAAATGATATGAATATAGCCATGTGAATATATTATTTGATGTCAAACATGGTAGAAACCACTTGATTACTTGTCATTAAGGTATAATATTAACAGGTGTGAGGGAAATAACCAATGAGGAAAATGATTCCTGAGGTACCTTTAGTACATTCCAGTGAATGTGAATAAATGAGTTGATTTCAAACATTCATGGAATATTTTGATTAGAGGTCAATGATGTAAACCTACTGTCAAAAGTGAGGATGCCTACTATTGAGGCATTTAGGTCCCAAGGTACTAACTAGTTTCTATGTTTAATTCCCATATCATGTGTTGAAGTCACTAGGAAAAGACTAATCGAAGGAGGGCCATTATGTATCCCCCATCATCGACACAAAAATAACATGGGAAAGTGATGTAAGATGGTGGATTGAATGAGTATGGACTGACATAGGAAATGGTAACTGGTAATATTGCAAATGGATGGTTTCAAGTGAAACTTCCCATGAACATTATGAGGCACGACAAGTGACTTGGAAGCATTGAATCGACGAGTACCAAGAACATAATTTGATGACAATAATATCACTCTTCGAATGGAATGAAAAATTATAGAGACACATGGAATTGATAAGACTTAGAAACAAGAAGATTACCCAACTATAAGACGAGACACAAATAGGAGCCATATTCAAGTGTGACAACAATAATCGCCATAACAGATTCCAGAAACCTTGACCCACTTCCTTCAATTTTTACCCCATCATGATTTATGAATACCTTTTTCTTTTTTAACGAGCTTGGGGAGGATAATGGATTCTTGTTATAGCTCATCCTTTGGATGATTCCATTGACATATGTTTAACGAACTTGAAGAAGGTGAGGTTCGGTCATGTATGGGTCCTGGATATTGGACTCACATAGGTCCTTCAATGCATAATTTTACGAGCCCAAAGAAGGTAAATTCGGTGGTTTTTCACTTTTATAGAGTTTGAAAAGAACTTAAAGATGACTCCATGGATGAATTTTTCATAAATTTAGTCTCCCAAGCCCGAAAAAAGTGTAAAACAATATATGGGATAACTCTTCTAATCGTGCTTGACTAGAGTATTCATTTTTCATAATTAGTTTCATGAGGCCAAAAGAGAGATAAAATATCACTCAAAATATGCCCTTTAAAACCTTTTAACGAGTGTGAAAGGAAACAAGCTCACTCAGAAATATTTTCATGTTTAGGGAGTCTAAAAGGATCTTAAAGAAGACTCCAAAGAGTTCCTTTTTTCATATAGCTTTTACGAGTCTTAAAAAGAGGTAAAAGTATACTCGGTAACTTATTCTCATGTATTAATGAGCACGAGAAAAAACAAATATTGAGCTCGTTAATCTATTCTCATGTATTTACGAGCATGAGAAAGAACAAATACTGAGCTCGTTCTAGAAAACATTACTATGTTACCATGATGGGAATGACCCCCAAACATGGATCACTCCTAGAAATGTGTATCTCTAGAGGTATTTTTCCCCTAGCTTGTGGGATATAAGATAGTGGCTTCACTCCAACATGATTTCCAGTGGATGGATATTTCCCCCCCAAGCATCATTTCCTCCGTTGATTCTTCTTATTTCCTCATTTAGGCGCCTAGTTACTAATAGGATTATTTTCACTAGGAGGAGGAGAATAAGGTTCAAGTATTCGATCTAGAGTGAGACTTGATTCGAATGGAGGGGTTCCTATTTCATTTTTTAATGTTATTTACACAGACAATGAACTATGCTCGTAAACGTGTGTTTCATTTTTTAATCATCTTGATACAAGAAAAGAACTATGCTCATGATGACTAGATACTACCAAAGGATCAAGTGATGCTAGGGATTGTCACATCGGAGTCCAAATCATGTTTAATGTGGAAACCTCTGCAGTGGAAAGAGAGAGAAAAGGAAAAACCCCCATGAGTAATAAATCCTTAAGGAGACCTACTCCTACACTCTCAATAATAGATTGTCCTAGAAAAGGGACATTATTTGCTACATAATTGTGGAGATATGGAGTTATATAGTCAATTTTGTCAAGAGTGATAATTTTTCCTTGATGGGGAAATCATAAAATACGAAACACTGAATATGCGACGGGAGTCATCGCATAGAACTAACTATGACCAAGTAAAAAGTTGTAATCCAAGGGTGTGTCAACCACTTCAATATCAACCAAAATAGTATTACCCCTCAATGTAGCAGAAAAATATTGCAAGATTCCATGAGGTTGGAAGCCACGTCCATCAAATGCTTTCAAGGTGGTAGGAGATGGGATAAGTTTAGGAGAACAAAGGGATTTTCAAAAAGGAAAAGAAATGACACGGGTGGAGGCTCCCTCATCCAAAATAGTGTGATGGATTTTATTACCACCATCTGAAATTTGAATTTGGAATGTTAGGTGGTGTGAGAGTCTCTCCTTAGGATATTCCAAATTAAACGTAATCAGGTTCGATTCCTCTAGATCCATAGCTCCAATGACTTACAACAAGGTTCTACATTGACTTGGACAATGTTGTATAACTTTTAGGGCATACATAAGACAAGGTTCAAGCACCAAATATTCAACAATTTTGTAGTTTTGGGCAGCGCATGAATTTGGATTAAATGTCTCTTTTCAAATTGCACTCTTGGGTGGACACAACATTGCATCAAAAATTGGATTCTCAATCTGAACAGGATTGGAATATGGAGGAGGAGTGGATGTGGAGGGATGATCAATAGCCTTTCCATTAGCTTGATCACCTAGAGGAGTTTCATAAGTATTTTCTTGAGTCGTTGCATTAACCATATTAAACATGTACACCTCAGAGGAGCTCGCGGAAGCATCCCCATGGTGGGAATGACCTATGTCACCCCCTTGTGGAGGGGAAGGATTTTGTACAACCAGATGTTGTTGTTGAATTGGTTGGGAAGTACCCTTCATAAATCTAGCGACTGCCTCATGATGAGGATAGTATTTTATGTAGTGGTCTTCCTCACAAATCATGCAAGGAAACTTAACCTTCCTAGTCATTTGAGTATCAATAGTCTTTGTAGTATCATGTTGGTTAGAATATTCATTGGATTTACCCTTTTTTTTCTTCTTGCCTCCTGGTTGTTGAGATGAAGTGGATTGGATCGCATTCACCTTGGAGGTCTCAGATAAAGAGGAAGTATTTTTAGTGTCTAAGACAGAAACTAGTTCTAGACCAGGTCTTGTCAGATGATTCAGTGGATGAGGAGCATGAGGTATCAAATCATAAATCATGTCGAACTAGGAATATACCAAGTCCAAATATTGCACAAAGTTGATATCCTACTCCTAAGAAACAATGTTTCCCATAACAACATCACGGGGGATGGGAGGCAATAATGACTTTGTAAACCAATCCACGAGGAGTTGGTATGGAATTGGAGCTTTAATCAACTGTCTACATCATCTCCACTCATGAATATGATCATATATGTGGGTGGAAGAGGATTTCCAAAGTGAGGTCAAAATTTTTGTACCAGTCTCATATTGTATAGAAAACTGAAAATGAATGAAGAAATCCATGGCAAGAGAATTAAAGTCGACAAATGAGTTACATGACAACTCAATATACCATTTGGTTGTTTCACCTATAAGTGTTCTCTAAAAAAGTATCAGACGAATGGAATTGTCCATCAAATATTTCGAAGAACACCATAAATGGAAATTCATAACATGATTTTTAGGATCTTCCCCAGGATTTTCATCGAATTTCAGGATGTTTAACGGTAATTTGGTAGGAATGGCAGGCCAAAATGGGGCATGTAGGATGGGATAGTTTTTCAAACATGACAAATATGGTATATATAACGTAGCCAATAATGGAAGTCGCCAATTGGCATGTAGATATTGGTTATAACCATATGGCATGGAAACACTAGTAGACCAAATCTAGGTTGTGACAAGATGAAAAAAATAGATGGTCCTCCCATATATGATGGTTTCCCGGGTTTTCCACCCATGTAAGGTGGTTTTCATGGTTTTCCTCCTACGTAATTTGATTAAAAAGATGTACCTCCTACATATTGAGATTGACTTGATGGTCCTCGCATGTATAACGGTTGGAGGGATGGGCCTCCCATATACTATGTGTGAAGGGACTGTTGCATTAGAATCATGGGGTTTATGGATTGACAAGGAAACCCACAAAGGGTTAACAACTCCTGGAAATGGTTTTCTAGGATACAGGCCAGTGGTAGTAGGGATAGAAGGATTTGAAAGAGCAGTTTTACCCCAGGCTTGTTGATGTTGCAACCACATAGGTTTCTCCCCAGTATGGTTGAAATTTTTTTGCTGTGAGAAATATTACCCTGCAAACATGCTAATATCCTCTTTGAACCAATACCCATATATTTGGTTAAAATATAGAAGTAAAAAAATGGTTTCTAACCTCCCTATATATCTAACTCAATCAATCAAGCAAGAGAGAAGAAGAATGTGGCATAACGTATTGTGATGTTTGTCCTGGTTGCTCCAATCCTTGGGATTGATATCTAACCTCTTCAACACAATTGAAGTCCTGCAAAGAATAAAAAAGGAATTCTTCCTCCTATATATATATGATTAAATAAAGTAGATATATCTATGAAGACTGAAATGACAATAAACAAGCAAATGTAGAACACATGAACTTGAAGGGAATACGAGAAGTTATAATTAATTGGAAAGCCAAAGAAGGAACTTACAAAGTATGTTTAATGATGTAACAATATTCTCCAAGCTCTCGTCTTCTATCCCTTTCATGAAACTTGAAATCAAAATGTTGATGCTTCTCCCAATATCAAAGGTTGGATATTTGAATTCTACCACCCTTTCACCATGGAAATGCCTCCAATTTATAGGCTTAACCACCATGAACTAATGAGTTAAATGGTTGAGAATATGGTTCCAGAAGTTGGGATTTCATCCTAGTATAGTGCCATAGGATAGGATTCAACCCAAACCAAACTCATATCCTTGAAACTGGTCATTCGAAAGAGGTGGTATTATCCTTTATCTACTCTAACCAAAAGTGGTTCTCCCCTTTAGTTAGAGACAGAGCACCAGTGGCCAAAATTTTCACTCCATTAACATCTAAAGGCGATAATTGGTGCTCCTTATACATGGGAAGAGGGGCACCACCCATCATAAATGCTAAAAAAATGGTCAATTTTCTGAGTAAAAGGCATGTTTTTGGCCTTGAGATGATGGGTGTCTTCCTCCAACATGACTTAGGTATTGTGACAAATGTATTTCATGGTTTCAAGGGATTGTGACACTTATAAAAGTTAATGCGACACTAGGTAAGGTGCATACGACACTTGTGACAGTTAATGTGACACTTAACAAGGTGAATATGTCACTTTGTGACACTTGCGACACTTAAGTGTGACATTTTGATGTGTAACAATGACTTTTCATATTTCTTTTGGATTTCAAATTTTTAGAGACAATATTGATCACATGATCTTAAAATAACTTCTCATTTTGGATTTCATTAATGGAAATAACATATCCTATACCGGATCTTAGAGGTTTAAATATAGTTAATATTATCATTTTCCATAGTTTGAAGTGTCTAAAGTTGTTTTGGTGATCCAGGAGAATATCAGTGGCCACCCACCTTGTTCAACTTGCTCAAAACTGTTTGTTTGGCAACTTACTATTTTTAGCATATTTTTCGATTCCTAAATTTTTGGGGCCATTTTGAGGGCCTAAACGATGATTTTTTGCAATTAGGAACCTCAATTAAATTCAAAGCCTCTAATTGAGCCCCCTAAATTAATCTCTTTGCCAATACCTTTCCAATGAGCTATCGTGCACCCTAAATGGAGATTGTATGCAAAATTTACGACCCTGGGAAGTTGATGTACTAACTTACCACAATGGGGCCCTCATGAATTTTGGCACTTCATATCCTAGGGTTATGTTTTTGGATGTATAGGGTTTTTCCTTCCATTTTTATTGTAAAAATTATTTCAAAGCCTCATTGTACTCATCTTCTTGCGAATGAGCATAACCATCACATCTCTTCTCAAAGATAAGATGCCACCATTCTAGAAAACATGTTTTCAGTCTCATTTTACAGATTTCAACATATTTCTTATTTAATATAAGTCAAGTTTTACTGTATCTCTGTTATTTTTCATTTTCTCTCACTATTAATATTAAAAATCTTTGGTTTCATTTCATTTTGTTCATACATCTGAATTAATGGTATCATAGTGGTCTTCTCCTTGTCATTTTCTTTAATGCATGTCCCTGACGCGATAAGGGGATAGAGAGTTGGGTCTCGAGCTTGATTCTCTTGAGGGAAATTTATCTTGCATGCCTAAGAAACCATCCATGGAGGGAGAAAATAAATATGATGGGACAAGAGATCCTTTCAAATTTTTTCTCTAGGAATCCATTGAGCGACAAAGGAACGAGATGATGGAAAACTTTGCACAAATCCTTCGATGCTTGTAGAGAAGTGATGCATCCACCTCAAGTGGAGGCGTCTCCCCCTTAAAGGTATAGATCAATTTTAATATTTCTATATTTGAAGGTCATATAGATGTGGATGTCATAGATAAATGGTTAAACCTTCTAGAAGGGTATTTTTCTGTCCATAATTTTTTCGATAGAGAAAATATTACATTTGCACTCCTTAAGGCCATTCCCCATGTCAAAGATTGGTGGGAGAATCTCTATTAGAAAAAGGAAATAGAGGGACCCACATTATTTTTAGTTGGACCCACTAGGGGTTCCTTCATGGATGTCATTAAGGAACAATACTACCTTGTTGGAAGTTATGACACCTTGTATACAAGATGGACCACACTATGGTAAGAAAGAGACCAAACAATGACAAAGTTCACTAATGTCTTCCATACCTTGTACACCAAGATGGGTATCAATTATTCTGAGTGACATATGGTGCTCAAGTACTGTGGTGATTTTCATAGATACATCTAGAAATAAATGGATTTTTTGGACATCTCATCCTTCAGTGCGGCTTATTGATATGTCATCAAAATCGAGCAGAATTTGAAACAAAAGATGAAGCAGTTTGGGTCTGGGAAACCCTCATAGTAGAAGTAGGGAAAGGGAATCCCCAATCCATAGAACAAAGGATGGATCAAATATAGAAAGCCTCAGGACAACCAGTCCAAGCCGTAAAAAAATAAAGAAAATGGAAAGACAAAGAAAGATACCAGGAAGTGGTGCAACTTCCATAAGAGCCCCTAGAATAACAATGTTGACTGCTGCTCAAAGAATTCGCTGGTGTCTAAGGTAAAATCCTCTGAATCAGATGTGGGTTCTGAATCTGAGTGAGAACCAGAAAATGGGAGATGGATCATTGATGTGGAACCCAGTTCCACCGTTGCTACCACCAAGATCCAACCTGATGAACCTGATGAGCCAAAGAAAGGAGAGTGCCTCTTTCATTCATAGATGTGGGTAAAAGGATCTCTGATGCACTTCATCATTTATAGTGGTAGCTAGAAGAACCTCATCTCGGTAGAGGCCATCAAGCGACTATATTTGATGACAAAACTACACCCTCATCCCTACACCATAAGATGGCTCCATCAAGGAAGTGATATTTGTGTCAGCCAATAGTGTCACATGTCGTATAACATCAAGACATTCAAAGTTGAGGTATTGTGTGATTTTTTCTCCCTTTGAAGTTTGTGATGTTATTTTGGGCCAACCTTATTTATGTAAATGTCATGTTGTATATGAGTCTAGGCCTCGCAGTTTTATTATTACTTTGAGAAGGAAATTGTACATGATACCTGAGGTAGTACCACCTAGTGTTATTTCCTTGATCTCTTCCAAGTAATGCACAAAGGTCATTTCTCATACCAGTAAGTTTGTCTTCTTTGTGATTTTCTCTCAGAGTGAGTAAAAGGTTGCATCCACATCCATGGCCTCTACGGCTGACCTCTCCACACAAAAGAAGAAAGTGGATAAGGTTGTGGTAGAATACAAAGACATATTCTCATCATCTACTGGGTTACCTCTCCACTTTTAGGTCAGGCATCCCATCGATCTAACCCTAGAGAACCACTACCCAATGGGCCAGTCTATCATTTCTCTCTACTAGAAAATGAGGAGATTGAGAATCAGATCCAAGAACTGATCCACAAGAGGCACATATAACCCAACTCATCACCTTGTGGAATTTCATTCGTGTTGGCGTAGAAGAAATATGAGACTTTGAGACTCTACATTGATTACTGGGCCCTAAATAAAATGAAAGTCAGGAATCGATACCATATTTTCCAAATCGACGATCTCCTTGATCAGCTCAAGGAGGCCAAATATTTCAGTAAGATTGATCTTAAGTCTAGCTACAATCAGGTCCCAATAGAAAATCTAGATGCACGAAAAAATTCCTTCACGTCAAAAGAGGATTTTTTTGAATGGCTGGTCATGCCCTTTGGTTTGAAAAATTCCTCAGCAACTTTCATGAGCATGATGGACGATATCTTGCAGCCTTTCACTAATCCTTTTGTGGTGGTGTATTTGGATGACATCCTCTTATAAAAAAAGTCTTGGGTAGAACATTTGAAAAATATCCAATAGGTTTTTCACACTATGTGGCAGCACTGATCCAGGTGGATATCGATGGCTACCCACCTATTCCAACTGGCTCAACACAATTTTCTAGAAACTTACTATTTTATTGAGCCTCCAAAATGAATCTCCTTGATGATGCCTTTCCAACAGGGTATCATTCGCTCCAATTAGAGATCGTATGTGAAAGTTACGGCCGTGGAAAGTTGATACACCAAACTACCCAAAACGGGGCCAAAAAACTCTTGGATTTTCATCTTCCGGGGTTAGGGTTTCAGATTTTATTTATGATAAAAATGACTTTGGATCTGCATTGTAAAACCATGTTCTTTTTAATGCAAGTAGCAGTCACATCTCTTCTCAGAGATAATATTCCACCATTCTAGTGAGTCTTTCACTCTGCATTTCTACAGTTTTTTACATTTCGCTCATTAATAAAAATTGTGTATTATTGTATATTTGTGCCTCTTGTTATATATCTGATATATCATTTTTATGTTATTGCCTCTCTTGAAGTATCTCTATATATTTATGTGCTCTATCTCCACTCTCATTTCGTTTTGCTCATAAATCTAGTTCAGTGGTATCAGAGTAGGCTTCTCTTGATCATTTTTTCAGTGCATGTCCCCAACGAGGTATGAGTATAGCAAGTTGGATATTGATATTATCTCTCTTGAGTAAAATAACTCTCGCACGCCCAAGAAACCATATATGGCAAAATAAAATAAAAATGACAGAGCATATGATTCTATTAATATGTTGCTTGAGCAATCTCTCACGTGACAGAGGGATGAAATGATGGAGAATTTTTCCACATCCTTCAATGCTTGTCGATAACAACTAGCTTGTCTTTATCAAGTTGCCACTTTGGAGGAAGCTTTCCTATCAAGGTACAATTTAATTTTGACATTTATGTATTTGAAGGACAGATAGATGCAGATGCCCTAGAAAAATTGTTAAACTCTCTAGAAGTTTATTTCTCTGTTTACAATTTTTCTGACAGGGAAAAGATCACCTTCACACTCAAATATCTCCCCCATTTCAAACATTGGTGGAAAATTTACTGGGAGAAAAGTTCCATAGATAAGTCTGTAGTATATGGGGTCAATCCCACTTGGGATTGTTTTGTGGATGCAGTCAAGGAACAATATTACCCTATTGGAAACTATCACAACCAATACATGAGATGGACCACACTATGACAAGATAGGGGCCAAGCAATGTCGGAGTTCACCAATACCTTCAATACCTTGTGTACCAAGCTGGGTATCAAATAATATGAGCAACATTTGGTTCTAAAATACCATGGGGCTCTACAAAGATACATCCAAACTGAAATGGATTTTTTGGACATCTCATCACTGGGTGTTGCTTATTGATATGTTGTTCAAATTGAGCAGAAATTTAACCACCAAAACAAATGGGATTTCAAGTCTACAAATCCGCAACAACTAAAGTATGAAAAATATGTCCCTAACAAACATCCTCCTGAAAACAAGTCAAATCCACAGGAAAAGAAGGGTCACGTAAAGAAAAAGAAAGACACTAGAAAGTGGTGTGATTTCCATAAAATCCCTTGGAAAAACACTAATGAATATCACTCAAAAAAGTCATTAGTGATTGAGATCATAGAGAAGGATCTGAACCTTGATTCAGAGTTTGATTCAGAAAATAATGGGAGAAGACAAATTATTGACATAGACCCCATCACTACTGTCACGACCACAACAATTCAACCAGAAGAACCAAGAGGTCCTAAAGAGGGGGAGAACCTCTTCCATTCAAATATGTTGGTGAATGGGACCCCATTGAATTTCATTGTTGATAGAGGAAGATAGAAGAACCTCATCTCATCAAAGGTTGTCAAAGAGTTGGGATTTTCGACAACACCACACCCACAATGACACAACATCAGGTGGCTTCGCTAGGGATGGCATCTCTATGTCATCCAGTCGTTTTGATTATCATACGTCATCCATCCCTTCTAGGATGAGGTATTATGTGATTCTTCCCCACTGGATTCCTACGATGTTCTTTTGGGCCATCCATATATGTGGAAGAACCATGTTATTTATGAGTCTCGACCTCATAGTGTCATTTTTACTCTACGCGGCCATCTCTAGAGGATGCCAGAGGTAGTTCCAACTACTGTCCCACCTAAACAGTTTTGCAAGGTATTATCTCATACTACAAAATTCACCTTCTTCACAGTCTGTTCAAAAGGTGAACAAAAGAACATCGCAACCACTGTAGCCTTAGTACAAGCACCTTTTATCCAACAGAAGAAGGCCAAAAAGATTGAATAAGAGCACAAAGATTCCTTCCCCACATATTCATATCATGTAGCCATACTGGTTCAAAATTTCCAACCCTTCTAGCCATAGGTTTTTGACAACCTTCAACAAGCTAAGCAATGCAACTTCTCCACCAAGGCAAGCAGCTCATCAAGATGCAGATTCAACAAACTTTTTTCCCTCTCCCCCGGGACCTCAATGCAATGGATACCAGTTCTTCTTAAGGATGGAGGGTTTTTATAGGTGGATATCAGTGGCCACCCACCTATTCCAACTAGCTCAAAACAATTTTCTGGCAACTTACTATTTTTAGTAGTTTTTCGGTTCCTAAACTTCCAGGGTCATTTTGAGGCCCTAAATGAATGTTTTTGGGGATATACCACCTCATTAATAGTTTAAGGCAATGAATTTTCCCCCAAAATCAATCTCATCAAAAATACCTTTCCAACGAGCTATTATGCACCCAAAATGGAGACCGTATGCCAAAGTTACGCCCCTCGGAAGTTAATACACCAAACTACCCAAAACAGGGTCCACAAAACTGTTGGCTTTTCATATTCCGGGGTTAAGGTTTTGGATTTTCTTTATGATAAAATGGCCTTTGGAGACTCATTGTAAAATAATCTTCTTTCAAATGGGAGTATTCATCATATCTCTTCTCAAAGATAAGTTGCCACTATTCTAGTGAGTCCTTCACTATGTATTTCTACAGTTTTGTACATTTCCTTCATTAATAGAAATTGTGTATTAGTGTATATATGTGCCTTTTTTATATATCCGATATATCTCTATTATTTTATTTTCTCTCTTGCAATATCTCTATATATTTCTTTGTTATATATCCACTCTCATTTTGTTCCACTCACAAATCCAGATCAAGCACAAGCTATATGCCAACCTGGAAAAATGCTCCTTCTTCATGGACATGGTCTAGTACCTAGGATACATTGTTGATGAACATGTTGTGCATGTTGATCTAGCAAATATCCAAGTCATCTATGACTGGTCAGCCCCAACCATCCTCACTGAGCTTCATATATTCTTAGGCCTTGCCAATTTATATAGAGGGTTCATGTTGAGATTCTCCCATATTGCATGGGCCCTCATGCAAATAGCTAGGGATGTCGGTAAGGAAAAATTTGTGTGGGGCCTATCAAAACAAAAAGAGTTTGATTATATGAAGCAACACCTATGCTCCACCCCAGTTCTTTCATTACCTAACATGCAAAAATTCTTTAAGAATGATACAAATGCTTCAGAATATGTTGTGGGTGAAATTCGTCACTAAGCACGAAAACCTCGTGGCCTATCATAGTGAGACACTATATATGTCATTTGTAAGTACCCTACTTACAACAAAGAAATGTACTCCATTGTGAAATCCTACCTCTATTGGAGTAATTACATTCTCGAGAAGGAGACAGTCATCCACACTGATCATAAGTTGTTGGAGTTCATGCAAACACAAGGAAAATTGCAGAATTCCTGCCATCAAAAGTGGCCACATATTTGTAGCAGTTCCACCTCAACATAAAGTATAAAATGTGAAGTACCAACCAAGTTTCTAATTTCGTCAGTTGACCTCCATTCGTGACACTCACCATAGTGCTCGATTCTTACGGCCACAATTCTTTTAGATGGCCCCACCTATATCAGATAGATGCTGACTTCACTAACACCTAACATATATTGGACATAAACACAATTGTCACTAATTTCCATCTTCATGATGGGATGATGTTCCATCTAGTCCATATATGTGTTCCATCAAGCGAGTGAGTGAATATGATTTGAGAATCCCACTACAATCAGGTGATAGGATAATCCGACGTGGAAACGAAAGTTGTAGTACTGCAGTGACATTTATATTGGCTGAAACTTCGATAGGATGTCGATAAGTATATTGGATCTTGCACTGCCTGTAGTATTTCCAAACCGACCACTAAGAAACAAGGATTGTACACTCCTATTCCTACACCTGACAGGCCCTAGGAATCCATCTCCATGGACTACATGTCGGGCCTTCTGTCCACCAAACAAAAACATAAATGTGTTTTTTTGGTGGTTGATCACTTTTCTATGATGGCGATTCTAGTTGTTTGCAAGAAGAGCATCACGACGGAGGCCACCGACAATATATTCTTTGAACGAGTATGGGTACACTTTGGAAACCCAAAAAGAATTATCCCATATTGGTATAGTTGGTTCCTCATCACATTTTGGTCGATCCTCTGGTAACTACTAGACACCAAGCTTACCAAGTCCACTGCCTTCCACCCCTAGACAGATGGCTAAACCAAGGCTGTCAACTGAATGATCGTTCACATTCTGTGCATGTACAATTCCAAGAACCCTTGTACATGATATGAGAGTCTTCCCCATGTTCAACACTTCTACAACATAGCCATACATAGCTCAACTGGCCACAACCCCTTTCATGTGGGGTTGAGATTTCAACCATTGGGTCCCATAGATGTTTCACTACCCCTTGCAGCCACACAGGAAGAATCGTCGCATGCTCCAACTAGAGCTGACAAATCCACCTGGTTCATTGAGTGGATCCAACAAATCTGCCAATAGGTTCAAGATATTTTGCAGAAGTCCAATGCCAAGTAGAAAGAGTGCCATGATCAACAACGGGTGCCACACATGTTTCAGGTGGGAGACAAATTTTGGTTTCACTTGCAGAAATAACACCTTACAGGGCCTCATTAGAATCTTAGGACACTTTGTTATGTACCCTAAACCATCACCAAGGCTATTGGGAACAATTATTTTGAGCTCAACCTTACCCCCTTCCTTGGATTTTACCCAGTGTTCAATGTGGACCTCCTTCGGCCTTATTTTCCACCATTATTGGACACCTTAGAGATAAAATAAAATTTGAAACAAACATAGCTCAACCCTGACTACATGGAATAGGAATCCGCTAATCATATCATGGACACACAGTTCAAGGGAATGCACCAACAAAGGATCCAACTTTATCAGGTTGTCAAAGAAGGGCAGCTCCTACACAAAGACAAGTGGCTCACCCAAGGCCAAATTCAACAGAAATTTCCTCATCTGATGTGATAAATCAAAACAATGGATAAAATTTCTTCCTAATGGGGGATGATTGATATAGGAGGATAATGGTGGCTACCCACCTTGTCCAACTGGATCAAAACAATTTTTTTAGCAATTTACTATTTTTAGCATTTTTTCGGTTCCTAAACTTTTGGTGTAATTTTGAGGGCCTAAATGATTCTTTTTGTGATCAGGCACCTCAATTATTTTAAAAGGATCCAATTCATTCCCCTAAATGAATCTCCTTGTCAATACCTTTCCAACGAGCTATCGTGCGCCCTAGGCGAAGATCGTATGCAAAGGTTATGACCTCGAGAAGTTGATGTAGTAACTTACCCCAACGGGGCCCACATGACTTTTGGAACTTCAGCTCCTAGGGTTAGGTTTTTGGGTGTATATTGTCTCGAAATTCATTTTTATTGTAAAAGTTCATTTAGATCCTCATTGTACTCATATTCTTGCGAATGAGCGTAGTCGTCACACCTCTTCTCGGAGATAAGTTGCCACCATTCTAGTAAGCTTGTTTTCAGTCTACATTTTACAGTTTTCAACATATTTCTTATTTAATAGAATTCAAGTTTTACTGTATCTTTGTTATTGTTCACTTTTTTGTGTGTTAATATTATAAATCTATGGTTTCATTTCGTTATGCTTGTTATCACTCTGTAATTTCTCAGGCTGAGGGAGAAATTGATAGAGGTAATTGTTTCAACCACTTGGAGTCTTGGATATAGCCCTCCAAGACTCACAGAGGGCTCTCTCTGTATGATTTAGCTTGGTTTGGAATAGGATATTAGTCTAGTTATGATGGATCAGAATTTTTTGTTTTTAAATGGTTGGTTTGGGACCATAAAGAGGGCCATTGGGCAAATGGGGTCTGCGCTTAAATATATGATTCACTCTCAGATCTAGAAAAAACTCTTACACAAGGCAAGGTAGTGGAAATGTTGGATTGAATCAAGTTTTAATGGTGTCAACTGAGGAAAAAGTAGAGGAGAAAAAGTCAAGCAAAGGAGCATTTAAGAATTCCTAAATTGAGCTTTTAGAAGAGAAACATAAAGATTACCAAAAGATCAGATGCAAAGTTTTTCACCAATAAATTCTGCTTTATTACTATCTTTTGACAATAAGAATTTGAAAACAAGTGGTATGATAACTGGAAAAACACTTAACAGAGAAAAGGAAATGCCACCAACACCTCCACACAAGAATCCTATCAATAGCTTGCCTATTACTGATTGATCATTTGAGATTACAGAAAAAAGATTTCTGGAATGGAAAAGACCATAGTCCAGCAAAGAAAACTACTCCCTCTCAGGTCAAACCCCTCTCATCTTTTTTACATGTGCATATATAAGAAAAAATGCCTCAACCTTCAAAATATTTGAGTTCTAATTTCAGTTTCTAGTAATAGAAGATCAGTTATATAAAATGACACATGTAAATTGTCTTCGAACTGCTATACATAATGAAATCAAAATTCCTTGGAATCTAGAATGTTGAAGCTGCCATTTGTCATAAATGAAATTAAATTGCCACCTGACGATGATCAAGATGCCATTTGTTTTTATAAAATCTGGGATAGATATCTTTATATCACCTCTTCCTCAACTACTTCCTCGAATTATGGATCTACCTCATTTGTTCTGGTGGAATTGGTGTCTTGACTGCCAGCTGCATTCGAAAGGATTTATCAAAAACAGGGATACTCTGCTGCCTCCTTCCAAGTGTCATGTTCTGTTATTATGGATCTAAGCATAAAATCAGAGGTTTGATCCTCTGCCCACCAATATTTCTCCTCCAAATTTGGAAATTAATCTCAAATCCTATCAACAGGTGTTTATTTCATGTCGTGGACATCTGGGTGGTTGATTTCCTTGAAAATATTAGATAAAATATGCTCTATCTCCATGCGCCAGGGGCGTCGTTGATTAAATGGAAATCCCTGTCCACCTTCCTCTAACTTCCTGAGAGGTGCCTTGAATTCTTTACGTTTCTGGATCTACCTCAAATGCTCCATCTAAATTGGTGCCTTGACTGCCAACTGTATTGAAAAGGATGTCCCAACAACAGGGACACTCTGCCACATAAACTGTAAGGAATCTCCTTCAATTGTTACTTCAAATTCTGGACAATTATCTAACTGTTGACTTCACACCTCCAAGTGTCAGTGTTATTTAATACATCGAGTTGGTGTTTGGATGAAAAGAAATACCTTCAATTGTCTTCAAACAATGATAAAATCCTTAAAACTTGCAATTTAACTGCTTAATTTAGTTGGGGTTTCATCAGTACTTCCTTTGTATGACTTTCTACTAGACATATATGTTAATATTCTACCTTCTTCGAGCTCAGTACCATACAACTTGATTTGATATGCCAAGTTTCTGTAGGTTGCAACTTTTCCTGAAAATAAAAAACCCAATCAAAATATGTTTATTGTTAAATTCAAAACGTTTGCCTGCTGCTGGTTAATTTAAAGAGCATTTCCTTCCAAAGAAAAATTGTAAATTCATTTTATCTTATCAATATCAATAGGATAGTTAGCTGGCTACTTCATCCCTGTGCAAGAGATAAAGGTTTCTACAGTTTCTTTGAAACAATTGTGCATTAGGTATGACAACACAATATTACATACATCATTGTCATTGATAGTCTTTCCAAATTCTTGATGCAACCATTGTCTCACAACTGTTGTTTGTTGTATAAGTCTTTCCATTGATGTATATCTAGGTAGGTTAGCATGTGCCAAGATGGCTTGATTTAGTGAATAAACTACACTTTGCAAATAGTCCATACTCAAAAGATAAAACATGGGTGATTTTTCAGGCTCGTCATAAGCCAGAAGTGCCATGCAATCTTCTAATTTGTCAACATATATGTCCTGCTTTCCAAAAGATGTTAGTTCATTCTAAGCAAACACCAAAGCCTCTGTGCACTTTGATGCAACCGCTCTCGGCAGTCCTAGCACAAAATCCATGCTAATTGCCTCCCATGGTCTCTCGGGTATAGGCAATGGCTGATAGAACCCCGTGTTCTGCTTTCGGCCCTTCACATGTTGACATATCCGACACCTGTCAACAAACCTCTTTACATCTGCTCGCATGCCTAGCCAATAATACGATTTTCTCAGCTTGGCGAATGTTTTTTCATGTCCAAAATGACCTGCTAATCCTCTGCTGTGTTTTTCTCTCACCAAATTCTTCCTCATGGAGCAATCTGGAATGCACAGTTGATTGCCTTTAAACAACAATCCTTCCTGGATTATATATTCCATCCATGGACTCTGATCCCTGAGAACTGGGTTCTCAACTGCCTCGTATACTTCTGCAAAATCTGTATCACATGCATACATATCTTTTAAATTTTCAAAACCCAAGGTTTTGACTCTAAACTCCTGCAGCAATAAACATTTCCTGCTCAAAGCATCAGCTACTTTGTTAGCAGTTTCTGAAATGTGCTTGATCACAAATGTAAAATTCTGCATGTACTCTACCCATTTTGTTTGCTTCTGGTTCAACTTCTCCTGTTGACTCACGAACTGCAATGCATGGTTATCGCTGTATAAAATGAATTCTTTGGGTATCAAGTAATGCCTCCACTTTTTCAATGCTTGTATGATGGCATAAAACTCTTTGTCGTACGTGGAGTATTTCAGCTTTGCATCATCCAGTTTCTCGCTGAAATATGCAACAGGTCTATCATCCTGACTCAAGACCCCTCCAACAGCATATCTGCTCGCATCACATTTCACTTGAAATGTCTTCTGAAAGTCAGGCAACACCAGAATTGGTTGCTCTGTAATCTTCCACTTCAACAGATTGAAGCTCCTCTCAGCCTTTGTTGTCCAGTGAAAAACTTTATGTCGTTTCTTCACTGTGTCCATCATCGCGGTGCTAATTCCACTAAAATTACGAATGAATTTTCTGTATAAACTAGCCAATCCATGGAAACTCCGCACCTCAAAAACATTCCTCGGCGATGGCCAATTCTTTATCACTTCTACCTTTTCAGGATCCATTTTCAACTCATTCGCCGAGATTACAAAACCCAAATAAATGAGTTCTGTCTGCATGAAGAAACACTTCTTCATGTTGATCAGCAGCTTCTCCTGCTGTAGTCTTCTCATCACAATGGCCAAATGCTTCAAATGTTCATCCTTGGTCTTACTGAAAATCAATATGTTGTCCAGATATACGACAACGAATTTCCGGATGAACTCCCGGAGGACGTCATTCATCAGTCTCATAAAAGTGCTCGGTGCATTTGTCAAGCCAAATGGCATGACCAACCATTCGTACAAACCTTCGTTTGTTTTGAATGTTGTCTTCCATTCATCCCCTTCTCTCATCTAGATCTGATGATATCCACTCTTGAGGTCAATCTTCGAAAAATAATTTGCCCCACTCAGGTAATCCATCAAGTCATCCATTCTCAGCAGTGGAAATCTGTACCTGATGGTGATTTTGTTAATCGCTCTGGAGCCTGTACACATTCTCCAGCCTCCATCCTTTTTCGGACTTAGTACTGTCGGAACAACACATGGACTGAGACTCTCTCTAACCAATCCTTTGTTTAGTAGATCCTGTACCTGCCTCTTGACTTCCTCGTTCTCCTGAGGTGTCAGTCTGTACGCTTCCTTATTTGGCAAACTTGCTCCAGGTATGAGGTCTATGTGGTGACTCACACTGCTCATCTGTGGCAACGAACGAGGTAGTTCATCCACGATGATATCAACGAACTCTCCCAACAGTTCCTGAATCTCCTCTGGCAAGTCGTCCACTCTTGTGTTTGTCAGGACAATTCTCAGCTTCCTGACAACAAAGAATTGTGGATCTTCATTTTCCTCCATCTTTGTGAGAAGCTCTTTCCCACTCATGAGAAGTATTGTGCTGGTTACTTCCGACTTCACTTCTTTATCTTTTATTGGAAGCAATGTGTGTGTTTTCCCATCCTTCTCCAAGGTGTATGTGTTCATCCTCCCGTCATGAACTACATTTCTATCATACTGCCATGGTCTAACCAACAATACATGACAGACATCCATGGGAATGACATCACACATGATCTTATCCTTATATTCACCCATTTTAAATTCAACCAAGCATTGTTTCGTAACACATACTTGGTGTCCTTTCTGCAGCCATGACACTTTGTATGGACTTGGGTGATTGGTTGTTTCCAGCTCCAATTTCTCCACCATCTCGGCTGAAACGAGATTATCGGTGCTTCCGTTGTCCATTATGACCTTGCATTTCTAGCCCTTCGTCTTGCAAGTCGTTCTGAATAGTCTGGTTCTCTGAGCTATGTCCTCCACCTCTTTCTCAGGTATCAAGAGAATTTTGTGTACCGTCAGTGACTTCCCACTTCCAGTGTCTTCATCCTCAACATCACGCCTCTATGCCTCAGTGATGTGAGATTCACTTATGTCCATTTTCCTGTCTGGACAATCCACGGCTTTATGTCCATCCTTTCCACACGTAAAATGTGTGATGACTCCTCCCCGCCCTCTTCCTCTACCTTGGGTACAAGGAAATGTGTTGGCGTTTGCATATCCGCCACCCTGTTCGGTATGCTGCCTCCTCGGCTCATCATATTGTTGCCTTTGTTCAGTTTGTGGCTGCCTCTTCTGTGAGGTTCCACCCCTCTTAGCCTTACCCTAAGGTCTCTNGAAATGTGTTGGCGTTTGCATATCCGCCACCCTGTTCGGTATGCTGCCTCCTCGGCTCATCATATTGTTGCCTTTGTTCAGTTTGTGGCTGCCTCTACTGTGAGGTTCCACCCCTCTTAGCCTTACCCTAAGGTCTCTTCCACTCCTCCTTGGGCTTCTGAATTCTTTCCTGGGCAACCACTTTGCCTCTGGGCTGACTCTTGCCTCGCCCTCACTGACCTTGTTTGCGGCTCAACTTCTCCTCAGCTTTCAGGGCCAATTGGTAAGCATCTTCCATCATCCTGATGGTTAGCATGCTCAACTCATCCTGAATGTCATACCTTAAACCATTCAGGTATCTCTCCACCTTCTCGTCATCACTCTCTCGATGACCTGCTCTGATGTTGAGCCTGTAAAATTCCTCGGTGTACTCTTTCACCGTCTTCAACTTTTGTCTCAGGTTTTGCATTCGCCTGAATAGAGTGATCTGATAATCTCGGGGGATGAACTTTGCTTTCATCTTAGCAATCATCCTGTCCCAGCTTTTGATTTTCTATTTTCCTTTGCAGCGCCTATCAGCCTGCAACTCATCCCACCATAAGGCTGCATGTTCCTTCAACTTGGTAACAGCATGCCTTACCTTTTTGTCCTCTTCGATATCCTCATAATCGAAGTAGGTGTTGAGTGCTTGGATCCAATCCAACAACTCTTCTGCATTTAGACTCCCCACATAGACGGGAATGTCCATATTGGTCTTTGAGCTCATCCTGGAGATAGCTCTGATCAACCGTTTGGTCGAAGCATCTTCTGCTGAGACCTCTTCTACATCGTGTCCAACTTCCTCTTCCACCTCGGAATCACTGAACTCCCCAGCGACAGCTCCGCGTCTTTGGGTGGTCTCCATCTCTTCGAGTCTCTCCCTGAGATCTCGTATCTGTCGTTCCATCTCTGGATTCTCTGCCGGCCTTCCTCTTCTTCGGGCATCCCTATCCTCACGATCAGGTGACTTCCTTTCTCTTCTAGGCGACATGGTGTCTTCTCCTGTTCCTCTTCTCCTACAGAAAGAAAAAGATGTCCCGCTCTGATACCAATCTGATGCAACTGCTCTCGGCAGCAGCCGCTCCCACCAGGACCTTCTCCAACACATCCCGAAGAGTCAAATACTCTTTCAACTCCTCTCGGGAGTTCTTAATACCCACAGATATTTCCTCGGTGATCTCCCCTTTACTTCTCAGAAATCGAGATTCGCGATATCGCGAATCTCGTGAGCACAGTTCACATGCAATTCGAAACCATGAACCCCGATGGGTCAACGGGTCAACACTTCTGTTCATCGGGGATTTCCCTATTGGGAAATCGATACTTGTGTTGTCGCGATTCACTTGCTCCCCAAATCGTCGAACCCCGAACTCCGATCTGACGCCACCTGTCAACACCTCCGGTTGTGGCTTACGATCTGACACTTGTCTCCCCACTCATGCTATCGGGAAATCGCGACTCGGGAATTCGCGATTCTAACGCACAAGGTCATAGACCTTGCCAAAACCTGAATCCTGACTCCTTGGGATATTGCACCATGTGTCCTTGCTCTGATCGATGGCTCCCGTAAATTCGGGAAATCGCGGCTTGCGATTTCAACGACTCTGCGCCTCACCTCATCAAACGTCGAATGCTGATATGCGATGGCTTGATTCTTCCTGTGCCTCAGGACTAACTCCTGCGCAACTTCTCCACAATCTAATGGTCAACGGGATTTCGTGATTCTCCTCCTACGAACCCTGAACATTGATTCTCCTTCTTGGAGATCTCTCTACTATAAAGTTTCTTCCAGTTTGGAACTTCTCCTGGGTCTGTTCCCAAAGTCTTCACGACAGAAACTATCCCTCCTGAGCTTGATTCCTCTGACTCCTCCAGAGACTTTTCACACACTCTACGCGCTCGACCTTCAACAGTTCCCAAGGTGTCGAATTCTTTCAGATCTTGTGCACTCGTAACCATAGTAATCCCTGTATTTCAGTGCTCAGACTATCTGCTGAGACTTCGAATCCGACCTGCACTTCTCCTGCATGGTTTCCTCAACCTAAACCAACTTCTGGGCAGAGGAGAACAAGAGTTCAACTGTCTAGCCTCATCAACGCACTCTATGCGGATGAATTCCACTGCACTCTATGCAAGAATCTCCTGGCTCAGACAGAGAAAGAATTGAAACTCATTTTCCTCTCTTTCAGACTTCAATAAATCTCTGAAAACACATGCACAACATATTCAAAAGCAAATGCATACAAAGGAAGCAAAAATTCACAAGTACATAAGCAACATACACAGAGAAAACAACACCAGTCATGAAATTGAATTAAAAGCTCTCTCTATTAATCCAATCTGTACATGAGGGCTCTCCACAAGTTCTCTTCTTTTCTATCCTCTTCAGAATGCTCGATCCATGTTAATGTTACAATGTACAAAGGAGGGTGCCTATATTCCATTTTCCCTCTCGAAATCTGAAACTATCAAATCTACAATAAATTCCTATCTAACAACATTAAAACTATTAAATGCCTTCCTATCTACAATACAATACAAATGCGCTTCATTAAATTAACTCATTAATGCTTGGCGCAACAAATATCAAGGTAAAATTCAAAAATAAGTTTGTTGGCTTGTCCAGCTGTCTTTCCCTGCTCCACACGCTAGCTCGCTTGATGAGTGAGCGATGCTCCTGCATCATACTCCGAGAATGGATCCACTCTAACGCAACCGCTCTCGGCAGCAGCCGCTCCCACCAGGACCTTCTCCCACATGGCCCGAAGAGTCAAAGACTCTTTCAACTCCTCTCAAGAGTTCTTAATGTTGGAGATATGGCTATAACAGAAGACTAAAGCAGATGGTTAAGGTTGTCATTGATGGAAATCGGTTGTTTATGGAGCACGCACAAGTGATGAAACACAAATGCTGGAACGCAGACGCTGAAACACAGAAGACGCAGACTATCAAGGTTGTCATTGATGGAAATTGGTTGGTTATGGAGCAGTCAATGGCTATGGAGCAGTCAAGGTTGTCAACACGCACAAGAGATGCTGGAACACAAATGCTGGAACACAGATGCTGAAACGTAGATGCTGAAACACAAATGATGGAACACAGATGCTGAAACGTAGATGCTGAAACACAAATGCTGGAACACAGATGTTGAAACGTAGATGCTGAAACACAAATGCTGGAACACAGATGCTGAAACGTAGATGCTGAAACACAAATGCTGGAACACAGATGCTGAAACGTAAATTCTGGAACACAGATGCTGAAACGTAAATGTTGAAACACAAATGCTGGAACATAGATGCTGAAACACAGATGCTGAAACGCAAATGCTGGCACACAGATGCTGAAACACAGTGCTGAAACAGATCTGGAACACAGAAGCAGGAACGCAAATGTTGGCACATAGATGCTGAAACACAGTGCTGAAACAAGGCTGGAACACAGAAGCTGGAACGCAAATGCTGGAACACAGCATTGCATGATGTGGCATGCGTAGAGGAGGCATGCAAAGAGCCAGTTTAGAAAATCAGGGAGAACGCTGGCATGCGAAAAGCAGAAGAAAGAATGAAAGAAAGGGAAACTGCAGTTGGAGTTGAGAAAAACAGAAAGACGTTTAGTCTAAAATTAGACTGGC
>JASDQU011400780.1:42136-54398 GCA_032191745.1 Picea mariana
CATTACCCAAGGCACAGTTTGAATACCTCAGACAAAAGATGGGCGTCTTACCCTTCTCTGACTAACCTTTGCACTTTGTCAGGGGGAGCGTGTGAATAACAGATCACCTGAAGAGACATTTTGGTCTTTATACCAATATTGAATATATTGAATATATTGAATCAGGCTTGAGCAAAATTAGATGTCTGCATAGGTTGCTGCAAGTAGGAAGACAAAACGTGCATCATCCTCTTAGCCAACATAGAGACAGCACAAATGATTTTGAGATAATTTCAGATTGGATCCTCATGACCGGGTTCTTGGGGTTATCCTGATAGGGGGAGCATAGCTCTAAACATTTTTGACATGCACAAAACTGAAGATGTACAGCAGAATGAAGAAGATTGCAGATGCAAAGAGTTTTTCTTTTGAGCATAGATGATTGATTAGAGGAGCACAGGTCCAAAGGATCTTTTCACAAGAAGCCTGGTTACTGAACAAGGTAACATGGCAGCAAGCGAACATACATAGATATCAAAGCTGATATCTTTCCCAGGTATTATTGTTGAGTGCACAAGGTTAGGGGGATCTTGAGGAGAACAATTTAACCCTTTGCCCTTGATGTCAAAGGGGGAGAAATGAAAGACATATTTCCATCAATGCCAAAGGGGGAGATTGTTGGAGATATGGCTATAACAGAAGACTGATGCAGATGGTTAAGGTTGTCATTAATGGCAATCGGTTGTTTATGGAGCACGCACAAGTGCTGAAACACAAATGCTAGAACGCAGACGCTGAAACACAGAAGACGCAGACTATCAAGGTTGTCATTGATGACAATCGGTTGGTTATGGAGCAGTCAATGGCTATGGAGCAGTCAAGGTTGTCAACACGCACAAGAGATGCTGGAACACAAATGCTGGAACACAGATGCTGAAACGTAGATGTTGAAACACAAATGCTGGAACACAGATGATGAAACGTAGATGATGAAACACAAATGCTAGGACACAGATGCTGAAACGTAGATGCTGAAACACAAATGCTAGAACACAGATGCTGAAACGTAGATACTGAAACACAAATGCTGGAACACAGATGCTGAAACGTAAATGCTGAAACACAAATGCTGGAACACAGATGCTGAAACGTAAATGCTGAAACACAAATGTTGGAACATAGATGCTGAAACACAGATGCTGAAACGCAAATGCTGGCACACAGATGCTGAAACACAGTGCTGAAATAGAGCTAGAACACAGAAGCAGGAATGCAAATGCTGGCACATAGATGCTGAAACACAGTGCTGAAACAGAGCTGGAACACAGAAGATGGAACGCAAATGCTGGAACACAGCGTTGCATGATATGGCATGCGTAGAGGAGGCATGCAAAGATCCAGTTCAGAAAATCAGGGAGACGTTGGCATGCGAAAAGCAGAAGAAAGAATGAAAGAAAGGGAAACTGCAGTTGGAGTTGAGAAAAGAAGAAAGACGTTTAGTCTAAAATTAGACTGGCAGTTAAGACAGAAGGAACACAGCGTTGCATGATGTGGCATGCATAGAGGAGGCATGCAAAGAGTCAGTTCAGAAAATCAAAGAGAATGCTCGCATGCGAAAAGCAGAAGAAAGAATGAAAGAAAGGGAAACTGCAGTTGGAGTTGAAAAACGCATGGAAAACCTCTGCATGTGGAGAATCTATATAATGCGCTGGAACAGAGATGAATCGAGGTTGTTGATGTGAGAAAGAGGGAGCGCTCTGGATGTGAGAAAAGGAGGAGAATCTGCGTGACAGGAGAAGAAGTTGAGAATGGGCTGCAGAGGACAGTGAGGCAGAGCATCAGATCAGAAACAGTGAAGAATACAGAGAAGATCAGCAGAAAGGGTAAGCAAGCTATATCAGAATGAACAAGTTGATTTAAGCAATATGTATTTTGGCAAATTAGGGTGGTAGGGTGGTGCTAGGGAGACGTATGTCTCTTTCTCTGCAAGTGGGTGCTTGTAGAATCTGAAGGTTGGTGCCTTCATTCCGTTGGTGCTGAAGTGAAAAGGAAGTCGGTGCTTCCACCCAGTGGGTGCTGGGATTCTGTGGGAGTTGGTGCTCTCAGCCAGTTGGTGCTGGCAATCAGCGGTTGTAGCCTCTATGAGTTGGTGCTCATAAAATATGAGATGTAACGAAGTTGGAGCTTGCTGAACATCTTAAGAAGATGAGGTTTTTTCCCTGGTTGGGTTTCCTCTTGAAAAATCTGTGTCTCATACTTGTGAATGAATGTTGTGTGTGATTGTTGTTCTTTATGCTATCTGCTTTATGTTTATAACTCTGGATTTCACAGTAAAGACTCACTGCCACTAAAATTAATGATTCAAAGTTAAAAAGTGAGAAATGGTTAATAATCTACACTAACTGATTCACCCCCCCCTCTCAGTTAGTTCATACCTATAACACTTAATACCCATAGCTATTTCCTCGGTGATCTCCCCTTTAATTCTTGTGAAATCAGGATTCGCGATATCGCGAATCTCGTGAGCACAGTTCACATGCAATTCGAAACCCCGAACCTCGATGGGTCAACGGGTCAACACTTATGCTCGTCGAGGATTTCCCTATCGAGAAATCGGTACTTGTGTTGTCGCGATTCACTTGCTCCCCAAATCACCAAACCCCGAACTCCGATCTGACGCCACCTATCAACACCTCCGGTTGTGGCTTACGATCTGACACTTGTCTCCCCACTCGTGCTATCGGGAAATTGTGAGTTGGGAATTCACGATTCTAATGCACAAGGTCACAGACCTTGCCAAACACTAAATCTCGACTCCTTGGGATCTTGCGCCACGTGTCCTTGCTCTGATCGACGGCTCCCGTAAATTCGGGAAATCGCGACTCGCGATTTCAACGATTCTGTGCCTCACCTCGTCAAACGTCGAATGCCGATATGTGATGGCTTGATTCTTCCTGCGCCTCAAGACTAACTCTTGTGAAACTTCTCCACGATCTAATGGTCAGCGGGATTTCACGATTCTCCTCCTACGATCCCTGACCGTTGATTCTCCTTCTTAGAGATCTCTCTACTCTAAAGTTTCTTCCAGTTTGGAACTTCTCCTGGGTCTATTCCCAAAGTCTTCATGGCGGAAACTATCCCTCCTGAGCTTGATTCCTCTGACTCCTCCAGAGACTTTTCACACACTCTACGCGCTCGACCTTCAACAGTTCCCAAAGTGTCGAATTCTTTCAGATCCTGTGCACTCGTAACCACAGTAATCCCTATATTCTAGTGCTCAGAATATCTGCTGAGACTTCGAATTCAGCCTGCACTTCTCCTGCACCCAAACCAACTTCTAGGAAGATGAGAACAAGAGTTCAACTGTCTAGCCTCATCAACGCACTCTATGCGGATGAATTCCACTACACTCTATGCAGGAATCTCCTGGCTCAGATAGAGAAACAATTGAAACTCATTTTCCTCTCTTTCAGACTTCAATAAATCTCTGAAAACACATGCACAACATATTCAAAAGCAAATGCATACAAAGGAAGCAAGCATTCACAAGTACATAAGCAACATACACATAGAAAACAACACCAGTCATGAAATTGAATTAAAAGCTCTTTCTATTAATCCAATCTGTACATGAGGGCTCTCCACAAGTTCTCTTCTTTTCTATCCTCTTCAGAATGCTTGATCCATGCTAATGTTACAATGTACAAAGGAGGGTGCCTATATTCCGTTTTCCCTCTCGAAATCTGAAACTATCAAATCTACAATAAATTCCTATCTAACAGCATTAAAACTATTAAATTCCTTCCTATCTACAATACAATACAAATGCGCTTCATTAAATTAACTCATTAATGCTTGGCGCAACAAATATCAAGGTAAAATTCAAAAAGAAGTTTGCTGGCTTGTCCAGCTGTCTTTCCCTGCTCCACGYGCTGGCTCGCTTGATGAGTGAGCGATGCTCCTGCATCACACTTCATCATGTGGACAAGCTCAAAAAAATAAAGACTAAAAAGATCAAAATGCAAGTCCTTATTTTCTTGTAGGAGTTCAGGGGCAAACTGGTTCCTAAGTTCTATGGCTTTCTTTTAATGTAACCCTTCATGAACTGTGCATATCATCATGGCGCTTCAAACTTGCACTTTGCATTTTAATCATGAATGAACTTTGCCTCTGGCATTTTTATTTGGCTCCCTTATAGCAATCTAGCTCTACTTCATTTTAAACTCTAGTTACCATCAATACAGTGCATTGACATTTTAACTTGGGAATTGGCATGATCTTCAAACATATGCTCGGAAATCCACCTATATTTTAGGTGTGTTTGAACTTTTATCAGTGCTTCTAAAGAATTGATGTCAATATTTTCTAATATTTAAAATGAAACTACAATGTATATGATTTATTTTATAGACCTTTGCATAAATCATGAATAATAATATTGTAACAGTGTCTATGCACAAGAAATTGATTGGAAACCAGACTACACAAAATAACTCATAACCATTATTTGGTCTCATAAAGCATCCATTTATTGATTGATATCATGAATCCTACATTTATACGACATCTAGTTTTTTTAGCTCGAGATTGATCCCTCAATTGTATTTTCAATCTTAGATTCAAAGATCAAAACCTATTTCCGTAAAAAATCCTCATGAACTCAAAGAAAGATTCACTACAAAATAAAGAGGATATAGTGAAAGTATTCAAATAAATTCCTACTTACAATAAAACCTAAGTGTAGAAACAAAACTATGTGAACTACAATTATTTTGAATTCTAAGAAAATTATGAAAGGATTGATTGAACCCCAACCGCACATTGGATCTTCTTTACTTATTTTTTCATTACGATTGGGAGAGCCTTAGGGCCAATTGAATCTATCATATGTACATTATATATATGCACTTCAAAATAATTGTTAGATAGTTGGCTTAGGTTGTTGGATAGTTGGTATGGATTATTGTTTTTCATTGATCTCAACCATTGGAGAGTGATATTTTAGAATGATGTCGACTCTTAGTGATTGATGTCGACCCTTAGTGATTGATGTCAACCCTTGGAGAAAGTCTAGTAGCGAATTCTGGTAGCACAAAGGTTTGGGTAATGGAGACAAGATTGGTTTATGTATAATGATATTATTTTTAATATATTTTAAGGTAATACTATTCTATATGGGTATTACATGTCATTCAATTTCTGGTGGTATGTGGAACATCACATAACTCCTCACGGTTAGAGATTTATGGCCATGGGAAGTTGGAGAACCCAGGTTTGGGTAATGGACCCAAGTTTTTTTTATGTATAATGGTATGAGTTTTGATATATTTTCAGGTAAGACTATTCTAGATCGATAGTACATGTCATGCCATTTATGGTGGTATGTGGAACGTCACACAACTCCTCACGGTTTGAGAATTATGGCCTTACGAATTTAGAGGACCCTCATATGTTGGATTGAAGCCTCAAAAGGTCAAAGAAGTCAAAGTGCTTGCAAGGAAGAAATTATTTAAATAATAAATTGAAGTCACAAAGTCAAAGAGGATGATTTAAATAATAAAGTGAAGTGACAAAGTCAAAGAGGATTATTTAAATAATAAAGTGAAGTGACAAAGTCAAAGAATATTATTTAAATAATCAAGTGAAGTGACAAGGTCAAGGAGGATTATTTAAATAATAAAGTAAATGGAGAAATTTCTAATTATGGAAAGTGGTTAGAAGTGGGTTAGCACTAAAATAAGTAAATTGGGTTAAGATGGTTAAAAGGTAACCCCCTGAGGAAGCTACATGAAAGTATAAATAAGAGGTAAGACTCTCTCATTTTAATTACACTTGATCATATTGAATATCTATAGGTGAATGAGGTAACTAAAGGATATCTAAGCCAAATTTCATAGGGAAGGTGAAGTAAAGAAGGATGAAATTCAAGGGAGGATAACTTATTTTGATGATGCTTTCTAAGGTATGTTATTTACAGGTCATCTCACCATTTTCGCAATAGCTCTTTTTCTAGAATGATTCAGACCATGAAATTTGGAGGCCAATGAGAAAACATATCCAAGAGGTTATGGTACGAATTTTAGCTTGTGGGTCATTGTATTTTTGGAGTTACACTCTGTGGAAAAGAGGGTTTGTGGCTAGTCCTAAAACTAGTATAAAACAGGTGTTTTGGGTAAAAATGTCATAACCTTTTCATAACAGATCCAAATTCAGTAAGACCAAATGTGTTGGTTAGAGTACATTCTATAGTATTCTTTGTAAAATTTTCATATCGATACAACAAATATTTCGTGTGGGGCACACTCTACAAGTTTTCTCTCTATAATAAGCCAGAATTCAACAAGGTATGTCATTTTTGCTATAACTCCTTTTTGGAGACGTTCCAAGTAGTGACACTTGGAGGAATTGAATAAAACACAATGAAGAACATTTTTTATTATTTTCAGATCTTTGTTCATTACAGGTACATAGTTATGATTATTTCAAGTTAGGGCTGTTGACTAATCCAAAACTGGTCATGTGAGACTAAAGTAAAGCTTGATGAAAATGCTAGTTTCTTGTTGTCAAAGTTAAGGAAGGTTTCCAGGTATGTGATCATATATGCCACATCTATTACAACGTTACAAATCAGATTTGGATGATGAAATTGATGAGTGATTTTGGTTGAGGTACATGTTGGGTACATGGTTGAGAAAAGTAGTTGATGATTTGGCACATACATGAGGTGTATGGTTGATGATGTTGGTACATCTTGATGATTTATAGTTGATACATGATTGGTACATACTTGGTACATACTTGGTACATGGTTGGAGGCACTTGTTAGTAGTATTGTTGACACATGGTTTATGGATGATTTAACATACTTGTATTGGTATATTATTAAAAGAACATATTGATCTTGGTGATGATTAAGATTTGTTGTGTTATACTTGGTTGATGCACATATTTGAGATTTGTCTTGGTGATTGATCTTGGTGAGTAGATCTGATTTGGTTGATAAGATTGATGAGACACGTTGTTTTGATAGGTTTTTTGAGAAGGTTGTTGTGACAGATTATTCGTACAGGTTTAGTGCATGGTTGATGCACTTATTCATGGTACATGTTGAGGTACATGTTGGTGTATGGTTTATGCACTTGTTTATGATACAAGTTGATTACAGGTTGTTTGGTACAGGTTGGTGCATGGTTGATGCACTTGTTTATGGTATAGGTTGATCACAGGTTGAGGTATAAGTTGATGCATGGTTGATGCATGGTTCGGGTTATTGGTACAGGTTGTTTGGTGCAGGTTGATTGGTACAGGTTTACAACAATATATCTCACAGTGATAGTGTGACAATGGTTCCATCATTCTACTTATATACCAGGGCAGTTAGACGGGGAAATGACAGGTTGTTGTAGCCACCTTCCAGTTGCAGCCGAAGAACATAGGGGGTTGTAGCCTTCTTCTGGTTGTAGCTAGAGAATTGGGGACTTGGAGCTTCCCTCGGGTTGTAGCCTGAGAAACTATGGGGTTGGAGCCTCCTTCCAGTTTCAGTTGGAAAACAAAGGAAGTTGATGCTTCAAATGAATGTAATTCATAAAGAAAAAGAAAAAACATTCTGTATTTTTCTCCCACTTTGGGTTTCTACGTAAAATACTTGTGTACTGTGTATGTGTGTGATTGTTCATTTGTTCATTTTTTATTTACTCTGAATCTATTGTATGATAATGCTACATTGATATAACACTTGCATTTTATGGTGAAAAAGGATTATATTGCTCTATTACTCATTCACCCCCATCTTAGTAATCCAACAATAACACCCAACAATTAATATTCTTCGAATTTGGACAAGAGTCCCATTGTTCTAACCAAATCAAAACCTTGTGATTGCATCCTTGTGCTTGTTCCAGAAGGAAATCTAGTGATCACTATATTTCCTTCCATCACAAAAAAAGTACAGAGACAAGAACAACATCAGTTAAATAAACTTTGTATTGCATCATATACCTTCTTATCTTATTCCAAAGGAAATCAAAGGGCACACACAAAGGAAAAACACTAACAATGGTGATTGTTAGAATAAAGGCTCCCCTCGAGCAATGATTGCATCCTTGTTCTTGTGTTAGCAGGAAAGATAACAACCAAAACTAGTAGATTTTATTCTAACAAAAGCACAATCGTAGTGTTGATAACAATTTGAGGGCACTAACCTTTGTTTAGGTCAAATCACCTCCTTTATTTTTCTAGTGACCAACAAGCATGGCTCATCACATAAGGGAATCATAAGTATGGTGAGGGCATAGCATGTTCATATTTATACATGAGCTTATGAAAAAGGGCATGAGAGGAAAAAGGAAAAACTTGAGCAATGATTGCATACTTGTGCTTTTTCTTGAAGTAAGATTAGCAACCATTGCCTTTCCATGTATGATAAGAAAAAATGTAGATCCCACAACAACATCAAATTTGAATACATTTCTTGTTTGATAATATTGCATCTCATTCTCTTGTTCCATAGATAATAAATGGGCACACATAAAGTCATAAAACTAATGTAACATCCAGTTCCATTGACCACATTATAACATTGATTTATTCTTTGAGGACACTTGTGAGCAAGTGATCCGGTATAAGACTTTGTACATTATGATGTTCAGTTTGATTTATATGCTTATTCTCTAATTATTAGTTATATTTTGATGAGCAATGATATTTATATGTTGTTTCTAGATGTATATATTGAGAGGTATTATGATGAGGTTCTAAGAGTGTGCAAGAAATGTGACCGGTTGAGGATGCGAATGGAATCAACGAACTTCCTTGGAATTCAGATTGAGTAAGGGACTGGACTTTTATTTTGGTTTGAGTATTTTATTTATATATATATATATATATATCATTGATGATGAATTCTATATGGATTTCATGTATATGTATAATTGAAATTGTTTTTTTCAGTGGATGCAGGCTTGGTGACACTTGCTAATATGACTCACATATTGAGTAAAGTCGTCATACAAAGAAACCAGATGGATGAGGGAGAGGTGTGGCAACATCCCTATCACATCCTACTAGCACTCCCGACGTGACCTGCACGACAGTTTAACGAGTTCTGATATGGGCCACGATGTCATGAGGGAAGACAGAGATAGACGCTCACGAAGAACTCTAATGGGCATGCAAAAAGGTAGAGTCTTTATCCTTAGAAAATCCATGAGTCTCTCACAACTTCGACCAGTGGAGTGTTGAATCCAACTGTCTAAAAAAATTTCAAACTAGTCAATGGTGAGTGACACCATTGGAGAACGAAAGTGCGTCTTGAAGGGCATTTCGCATAATAAAACCTATGAGTCAATAAAAATTTAGAATGCCTAGAAAATAAAATAAAATGTTTAGACTTTGTTAGAAAAAATAATACAATTAATTATTTAATTATAAACTAGAAAACTAACAAGAGTCTAAGTTTAAGATGTTGGACTAAATAAAACATTAAATGGGAATAAAGGCAGTTAGAGGACACAATAAAGGAGGCACTGGGGAACTAAGATACAACTAAGATAAAAAATAGGAACAAATTGGGGAATGCAAGGAAAAATGTCTAATTAATTAAAATAAAAAGAGAATTAGCATATCCAACTAGAGGAGAGTGTGACATGTGGTGTGGATGAATAATCCTTAATTAAATTATTAAAAATTGTTTATTTGTGCATGAGAGGACATGTGTCAATGAGAAAGTTTGTGCTATTGAGATTTGATTTTTGTTTGTGTCCTCTTTGCGGCTAGAGGGGATAAGGGGGAAGAAGAGTACCCCTAGCGTTGACTAGGAGGTAGCGCCGAAGTCATTCTAAATAGCAAGCAGAATTACGCAAGAAACCTGATTGAACATCATCATCGAATATCTTTCTTCTCTGTGTAACGTAATTAAAATCTAGTTGTTTTGATAAATTTTATTTGTAATCGTCTCTCGTTTCTAACATATTTTGTAATCATTATACCTGAAGATCCAATCATTGTTGTAACTATGGAAGTTGAAAGGCATAATCGAAAATCAAATGTATTTGAATGGTTGTGTTATTACTACCCACTTTGGGTCATCTATGCTGATTGTGTTTAGTTGTAAACTAGTAACATCGTTGAAAATTATGATGTTCATGGATATACGCATAGTGTTTAGTACCGATAGATTACATTAATCTCCTAGGGCCATGTGGTAGCAACGAGGGTTGTAGAATTTGACGACTCCCGAGTATATGATCTATGGATTTGTTACAAGTAGGCATACACCTAACAACACCTTTCTACAATTAAGAAGGGAATGACATGGGCGCACAACTTATTATAACTAGCACAGCCACATAATTGTGGTTGATGAACGCTGAAAGACATATTCCATTTACTAAATCTAATTTTAGCATAAACACTAACCCTAATTAAGGTTTTTAATTGACGATTTGAGTAGCCGTATCAAACGTCGCTGCAAATGAGTCGGTTACCAAAATTGCATTGATACGATGCTGCTTCAATCATACAGTCAGCGCTGGGATTTCTATTCCCCTGTAACCACCATAAGAACAAATTTTCTATTGGTTTGATGTCGGCAAAACAAATTAGCCCAGCTTTAATCAATACATTTGGAGGATGGTTATCAATGGAGTGGAAGCATGGATTCTTAGGATTTTTGGTCTCCACCGGGCGCCGAGCCTTCCACACAGCAAAGTTACAGTTGAAGCCCAAACCGAGGAAAACTGCCACATGGTTATTTCCATGAGACTTCGCCTCCACAAAGAGACAAGCTGTGCACACAACACAGTTACACTAAAGCCTGAACCGAATGAAAACTATGACAGGGTTATTCTCAGGAGACTTGACCTCCATAGGGTGAGGAGCCCTCCACACAACACCATTACATTATAAGCAGAACCGAAGGCAATCTGCCACAGGGTTGTTATTCTCACAAGACTTGACCTCCACGGGGCAACGAGCCTCCCACACAACACTACTACACTTAAGCCCAAACCAAAGACAATCTACCAAGAGGAATGTCAGTCCGTAGCTGGATCACGCCGAATGCCAACAATGAGGCTCTCATTGGGAACTCTTCAACAAAATATCGATTGATGAGTCTAAACAACGAATTTTAATTGAAAGGAATCCAGATTAAATCTGTAAAATCATGAGTACACAACAAATGACTCGCGATATTACTCTCAGTGTTCCCAGTGTTCCTATAGATTTTCTGGGTTCTAGGATCACAGAAAATGGATGTAGATTTCATAATTAAACATCATGCAAAGTTAACAAAATATGAGTCGCGCTAGGTCGTCAATGGCTCTCTATCAATTTTTCTAGCTAGTGGACAGAGGAAGAAAACCAGCCAATATGGTAGATGGGGCAGTCCATAGCTATATGGGAGTAGCTAATGTGCAGACGAAGCGAACCGGCCAATATGGTAGCTGGGCAGTTCGTATATGTGGAAGCAACCCAAAAGTGGAAGATAAAAGTTTAATGGTGAAGTAATGCATAGCTGAAATGCACATAGAGCTGAGGAAATTTAAAAGTTAATCTTAAATTTGGTAATTCCAAAGGTTAATTAGTTAAATGTGGAAATCATATGGTCGTACAGTAATTTCTTAATATGATTAGGTAAATGTTAAAAAGTAAATAGGTTAACTGATGCATTCTAAAATACAAGGAAGTTATGAAGAGTAAATCACATTCATTGATTTGGGAGGATGACTAAGAATATGCCAGCATCTTCAATTGTTAGCCAGCAGATTAGAATTTTAGATTAAAAGATGATTAATTGTGCCCATCCCCAATAGGTATACGCCTTTCTGCGTAAATATTTATATATTTATATTCCAGTTACATGCGCTGTTCTTTTTGTTTTCCTTCCCTTAATTGGGTCATTGACATGGTTGTGGAGATCCTATGTATGTTAACACCATAACTATGAATTGTTTGAAATTTCCATCCATATGTTGGCATCTTACCTTACCGACAACCATTTCATAAGGAATTAATTCAGTTCTGCACTATGGTTGTGGATCTGTTTTAATTGATGGTTGTGATGCATGAATAAGATGGGCAATCAGAAAAAATATACGAGGCAAACAAACACGGTGAGGCTACGCTCACTTCTTGATATTAAACGAAGACGGATTACATCCTTATATAGGAAAAGACTCTCCCGAGTCGGCTACATGCAAACCAAAAGACAACCAGAGAACTGACTCTTAACTAAGCTAACTGGCGCTTACAACACGCGCTTATTACTGAAGCTAATCAACTA
>JASDQU011400780.1:55134-99569 GCA_032191745.1 Picea mariana
CAAACTTACGATTTGCTAAACAAATAATTAAACTCACCTTACGCAGCGTTAAATTGGGATTTACTTCGGCTCCGGGCAGTCCGCACCCCCCGTTCACTCCGCCTGCGGAAATTTTTCGTTTGTCCGCACCGCACGCTAATTCCGCCTGCGGGAATTTTTCTCTTTTCTTTGCACGAAAGGGCTGAGTAGTATGTCCCCGCACCCTACCAGAGGAGGGACCTGCGAACCTCTCCAATTTCCGCACCTTCTCCTCACGGCTCCGCACCTTCGCCTCGTGGCTCTGATACCAAGATAAAATATGGGAGGCAAACAAACACGGTGAGGCTACGCTCACTTCTTGATATTAAACGAAGACGGATTACATCCTTATATAGGAAAAGACTCTCCCGAGTTGGNCTACATGCAAACCAAAAGACAACCAGAGAACTGACTCTTAACTAAGCTAACTGGCGCTTACAACACGCGCTTATTACTGAAGCTAATCAACTAGTTAACATCTCCATTATTTCCAAGTCAATCACCGTAGGATATCGACGCATTTTGTTTTAACTGGGATTGAACTATTAAATTGCAGGTTTCAGCTCCATGATCAACGCCCTTAACTTTAGCATACTCGTTAGGTAAACAACATCAGGTTTAAAAAAAAAAAAATAGTTTGGCCATTTTTATTTTACGAATACTTGAGGTGATAACGCTTGTAATATGTTATTACATTGTGACCATGTAACTCGGATACTCAACACTTGTAATGTTTATATACAATGTGATATCTTAAGTTGAAGTGCAACAACGCGTTAAGCGTAGTTAGGAATTGATTAGGTATTAACCAATTTGTATAAGGAGAAATTGTGATTTAATGAATTAAATTAATGATTTTTAGAATTCAATATCTGTGCCTCAGAATAATCTAATTAAGGCGTGAGTTGTACAAATTAATAAAGGTAAATGTGATAAATTTTGCATGACTATCAAGTTGCGTTACTAGTTACGCCAAAAGGCGTACACCTATTGACAATGGGCAGATTTAATAGGGGTTTAGTGCTTAATAAGTTTTATATGGACAGGATTAAATATGGCTGGAATATTTTTAGTAGTCACACAAAATAAATGGTTGTGATTTCAATCATTAACTTCCTAGCTATTATAAAGACATCTGTTTATGTGTTTACTTTTTTACATTTACCTAATCATATTTAAAAATTACTTTGTGATTTCAATCATTAACTTCCTAGCTATTATAAAGACATCCGTTTATGTGTTTACTTTTTTACATTTACCTAATCATATTTAAAAATTACTTTGATAGCTAACTGATTGCCACATAGGTGATTAACATAAATTAAAATATTAACACCAGATAAATGAAGCTCAACCGTTTATTTGTTAATCAATAATAAAATTTAATATATTCTTTTAAGGATTCTTTTCATCTTATAAGCCTTTCGGCATTGATCAGCCACAATTATGTGGCTGTGCTAGTTAAAAACTTTTAGAATTAGCATTATACATTAAGTAGTTTTGACGAGATGAATCTGTTTGTTCCTTTTGCGTAGGTGAAGTATTGTTGTATTTACATGTTAATATCATTGATAAAATTAGTTGTGTTATGATTAAGTTATTCTATGATTATAAAAATAAAATAAAAATTGCTACTTCATTGTTTTTGCTTATGCATTGATGTTCAGTAAACAAGAGGGATGTTACATATGGTATGAGAGCAGGTTCCAATCTATGACACCGGACGCATTATGGCTTCCACTATTTTGATTTTATTATTATATATATATTATTAATACAAATTGAAATTTGTGCATGACAAGTATCATGGTTAGAGCACGTAGGATGACTATACGTCAGGGTGCGAGAGGAAGATGTATGCTTCCTCTGAGTGCATCCACTCCATAGGGATCTACTCCATAGGGAGATGAGCATACTAGTTGTAGTAGGATATGTGCTAGGTATGATGAGATCCTTTCATAGGATATCTAATATGCTAATCAATTGCTTTGATTGGGATGAGGGAAGATATTTCGTGCCCAATGAGGGTTTGCAACTCCCTCCAATGGTTAGAACTAGCATACATAGAGAACTTGAGAAGGTGAAATTTTCCGAGTTATAGGGTGCCATAGACAGTTTAGCTTCCAAGGCATCATTGGATAATATGGTGATGTCCTTTGCACTACACGATTACACATCCAACATGAACATTTGCATAGCGTTATTTCAACTGAAAGGGAGTGATTTTTTGGTGGAAGACACTCCTATCACAACTTAACATGGTCGTTGAGGACGTGTCATGGAAATTTTTCGAGGAGCGATTCTGAGAGAGTTACTTATCGGATGAATTCATTGAGCATGAGATTAATGAGTTCAACTCCTTAAGACATGGTAGTTGTATATTACTAGAGTATGAGGCCAAGTACATGGAGCTACTCAGATATGCTTCACATATGAACACTGAGAAATTAAAGGCTAACAAGTTTGTGTTCAGTATCAACTTGAACATTTGTGATAAGGTGAGGATCTTGATTCCTCAAACTTTGCGCGATGTAGTTCAAAAATATCTTATTGTTGAAGAAAAGTTGAATAGTGGGGGTCAAGGAAGGAATCCTTCTAGGAAGGAAACATAGGCACCACTTAGAGTGTCGCATCATTAGACACCAGATTGACAAACTTATAGGAACCATGATACACCTAGAGAACCTGTATTCTCAATACCGCACTGACATGATAAACATCAAAGGACTCTGTACAAAGCACCACAACATTAGTAGCAACAAAAGTTTAGATCTATTCCACAGAACATACCATGACCATATATTCCTATTCCAACAACTCCATCTTCTGGAACTAGGAGCATCGGTCTGAAGCATGGATGTTGGACACGCGGGGAACCCGAATACCAGAGAGATTGTCCTATTGAGAAGGAAAGAGTTGTTGGATCAGTAGGACCAATAACAGTTTTAGATTTGGGTAAGGCCCACAAGATTCATGTAGCAGTTAATAACCGCCAAGACGAGCATCAGTCTATAGTACTCAAGACTTCAGGTATGATAGTTGATCAACAGTTTAGCATTTTAATAGATCCAAGAGATACTGAGAGTTTTAGATATAATGTTGCCCTTAAAATAATTAAGGTGAAGAAAGTCGAACAAGATGAGCTTAGATATGTGGAAATGGCATCAGGTGGCAAGCAAAAGGTTGTAGGAAAATTTAAGGATTTTAACATCAACTTGGGTGAATTCGTCAAAGGTGTAAACATGTATGTCACAATCTTGGGATCTTACAACATTGTCATTGGAATGGATTGGTTAGAATCGCACGACACGATACTTAATTATAATATGGAACGATTAACTTTGATTGATGATTTTGGACAGAGTAGTGTAATTGTAGAAAGAAACCAAGGAGTTTCATTGACATTTTTTTCTTCCCTACAATTACATAAAAGTATGTGCAAGGGATGTAAGATATACACTATTTTGGTGCTTAATGAAAAAGAGGATGTAGAAATATTGGAAGACCTTTCTGTAGTATTAGAGTTTGTTGATGTATTTCTTGAGGAACTACCAGGGTTACCTATGGAAAGAAAATTAGAATTTACTATAGATATAAAGAATGGAACATAATCGATTACTAGGACACCTTATCGAATGTCGACACCATAATTGTAAGAGTTAAATATGAAATTGAAGGAACTATTAGATTTGGGACTAATACATCCAAGTGTATCACCGTGGGGTGCACCAGTGATTTTTGTAAGGAAGAGGGACACATCATGGAGGCTTTGCATTGACTAGCATCAATTAAACAAAGCCATAATCAAGAATCAATATCCATTACTTAATATTGATGATTTATTTGATCAAATGAAGGAAGGGACATTATTATCAAAGATTGAATTGAGATCAAGATATCATCAGTTAATAATCAAGGAGGAATATATCCCTAATACCAAGTTTAAAATGAGATTCAGACACTATGATTTTATTGTTTTATCGTTTGGAGTGACAAATGTCCTGTCTGTATCCATGAGTTTGATGAATGGGGTATTCTGCGGCTACTTAGATAAGTTTGTACAAGTATTCATTGATGACATAATAATTTAGACATGGATGAAGAAAGAGCAGGACAAACACTTGATATTAATTTGACAATGTTTAAGAGAACAAGTTGTACGTGAAGTTGTCAAAATGTTCATTTTATCAGACAGCGATTCACTATTTGGGACACATTATTTCTAGAGAAGGTATCGATGTAGATCCAGTGAAGGTTGAGGATATTATGGAATGGACTGCACCAAGGAATGTGAAGGAAGTATGTAGTTTTATGGGATTAGCGGGTTACTATCGACACTTTTTTGAAGGATTCTCAAAGATAGCAAATCCAATCATAGAATTACAGAAGAAGAATAAGAAATTCGTATGGACAGAGAAATGTTCGGAAGCATTTCAGAAACTTAAGGAACTTTTAAAAGCGACATTGATAGTGAAGGTTCCAATAATGGACAAGGAATTCTTGGTATGCATAGACGCATCCAAGGAAGGATTGGGAAGAGTATTAATGCAAGATGGTCGAGTCATCACATATATTTCAAGGAAACTAATAAAGTATGGAGATAATTATGCTACACATGACTTGGAACTGTTAGTGATTGTTTATTCCTTGAGAGTTTGGATAAATTACCTTATTGGATGAATATTTGAGTTAAAAACTGATCATTGTGGATTGCAACACATTTTTACTCAGATTGACTTGAACGCGTGACAAAGGCATTGGTCAAAACTGCTTAGTGAGTATGATTTTGAGATAACCTATATTAAAGGAATGATTAATAGAGTAGTAGATGAATTGAGTCAAAGACCACACATATTATCAGTAATACCACTATAGATGAATCTTTGAGAAAATATTTTAACGTTACAGATTGATGACGACTAGTTCGAGGAAGTAAAATATAATATCATACAAGATACGATGATGATACCTAGATATGAGGGATATTCTTTGGACAATGATGGAATTTAAAGATATAATAGTATAATTTATGTATCACCAAATGATGAATTAAGAAATTTAATTTTGAATGAAGCTTATCGAGCAGTGTATATGGCTCATCCTGGAGTCACGAAGATGAAGGTAGACCTTAAACCTTTATTATTTTCGAAGGGAATGAAGAAAGATATAGTTAAATATGTGGTGAGATGTATTGAATGTTAGAAAGTGAAGGTTGAACATAGGCATCCAACGGGATTGTTACATCCACATACAATTTCTGAACCAAAATGGGAAGTCATTTTGAAAGATTTTATTGTTGGATTGCCACTGACGGCAAGGAGACATGATTCTATTTTTGTGGTCATTAAAACTTTGATGAAGAGTGCATAATTTATTCCTGTTCATTCCATGGATCATCCATTTATTAGACTATTTACAGGTAGAGTGTGCTTGTCATTGATGACAAGAATGAAAATGACTATGGCATGTTTAGAGGAAATAACAACAGAGAACCAAATCTCGAGAGACCATAAGTTGAGAAAGGAAGAATGTGCCAGGTTGGCCCCAGAAGTGTTTTGGGAAGATGCAGATGAGAAAGGTTGAGAAGCTCAGAAGAGATCAATCAGAGCTGCACGAGGATAGTGTAGAGTTGCATGTAGAGTGCAAGTGTGCATCATGCCCAAGGGAAACTTTTTCCAAAGCTCAGGAGAGATAGAATTCTGAGACGTGCAGAAGAGATCCCATACATCAAGGCTCGCAGAAGGATCAAAGGTCATAGAACCTTTGACACTTAGAAATTATTCCAAGTCGAGAGGATACATAAGCTCAGGAGCAGGAGAGATAGTGGTCATTGGATCAACAATCCTGGATACCCTATGGTTGTCAGATCACAGCCACAATAGGAGGAGTGCGTAGAGGAGGAGATTAGACCTCAGTCGAGGTATTAGATCATGATGATATCTAAACCGTTGGATCCAGAGGACACATGGAGAGAGATCAACATTTCACTAACTCATGAGCTGCAGAAATCAAAGGTGACAGTAGTAGGAACTTGCGATATGAAAAATCTTGAAATGATTTGAGCTGTTGGATCCAGAGGACACATGGCCAGAGATCAAAATTTTGCTGACTCGCGAGCTGGAGAAGTCAAAGGTGAGAGTTGTAGGAACTCGCGATATGCGAAGTCATGAAATAATCTGAGTCATCAGATCACCGAGGATATGGACCATTGATATGATATGAAGTAGGGGTTCACGATATGATAAATCATAATGCACCCCTCTTTCTTGGCCCCTGGTCATAGCTAGTGGTCACATCAGCAAAAGAGAAGGGAAGATGATAACATTTCTAGGCTCCACCTCGGAGTTTCATGAGTTGGGAGAATCGAGGAAACTCGTAGCTGAATATATGAAATGTGGAGTCATGAAAAGATCTAGGTCATCGGATCATACAGGATTGTGGGTCATTGATCTAACACAATTGTGAGTTCAGGAATCAGAAGAAGGGAGGTGAGACAACCTTTGACATCGCGAGTCATGAAATCGCGAAGTGCGAAGGATAGATCTTGACCGTTGGATCGAGGACTAATCCGAGTCGTCAGATCCAAGAGAATAACATGTGCCACGAGAGGAGATCCACGTCAACAAGGACCACATCAGACAGAAACTCGCAAAATCTCAAAATGTAGAAGGTGATCACGACCATTGAGTCATGGGAAATCTCAGACCGTTCATATGAGGTGGATGAAGTCCAGAGTTCAGGAATTAGAAGAAGGGAAGTTCTCTAACCTCCGACATCATAAGTTGCAAAGTCACGAAGTGCTCGAATTCTTTTCCCATGGTCATAGCCATGGTCACATCAACGAAGGAGCTAGCGTGTTTCTAATCTCTACCTCGGAGTTTCGTGATTTGGGAGTTTCGAGGCAACTGACAGCAGCAAATCATGAAACGTGAAATCGCGTGTAATGTACCTCAAAAACTGTCACAAAAAAAAAATAAAAAATTGTTTATACATTTATCCATGAAAAGTTCTAGGATTTCAAGCAAGTAAGCTTTCTTTTATAAGGCTTGAGTCTGAAAGTTTGTTAGAATCCTTACTGTCGTTGGCTGACCTCACCATTCAACTTAAAGTTTCCTAATCGACAATATAAAAGTGTTTTCTCTTCACTTCAATGTTTATCTAAGATCCCGTAATATATAGTTACTTTTCTATCTGTTTGTACCTATAACACTACCACAGCCTTAACAATACAAGTAACTTTGGGATATTATGGACAAATACCTACATAAAAATATTACCATATGTTTTCCATACAAACGACTTGTGATACGGTATGTTACTCCCATACCTCTATTTGGAATGAAGACTTTCCAACGTTCTTGTATTGGTCCACTCACTACACTATTAGAGTTCCTATAACAAACATTCCTACCATGTTACTACAGTTTTTGTGAAAAATAGAGGTTAATTGGGTTTCGACGATTACTAACGCTGAACAAAACAATGGACCACGTTATTTGTCGAAGATCCAAAATACGGAAAGACTGTGGGCCCAACACTTCGGGGTTTCGCGAGTACAACAGCCCAACATCAACACACAACAACTCCCAAAATCACGAAAGGTGACCGGCATTTTGGGATTTCCGAGTTCGGGATTTTGCGAGTACAACAGCCAAACATCTACACACAACAACTCCCGAAATTGCGAAAAGTGACCAACATTTCAGGAATTTGGAGTTCAAGATTTCACGAGTACAGAAGCCAAACATCTACACACCACAACTCCTGAAATTGCGAAAAGTGACCAGCATTTCAGGATTTTAGAGTTCGGGATTTCATGAGTACAATTTCCAAACATCAACACAAAACATTTCCTGAAGTTGCAAAAGGTAAAGTGGGATCAACACTTCAGGGTTTCAGGGTTCAAAATCCCGCGACTTCAAAAGTCAAAACATCAAAACACCACAATTTATGGATTGCGAAAGGAAAGTGGGACCCGCATTTCAGGGTTTCGGGGTCCAGGACTTCGTGACTACAAGTACCCAACAACAACATATACAAGCTTCTGAAATGCGAAAAAGGAAAGGTGAGACCCACATTTTGGGATTTCGGGGTTCAGAACTTCGCGAGTTCCGATGTCCAAACATCAACATATACAAACTTCTGAAATGTGAAAAAAAAGGAAATGTGAGACCCACATTTCGGGATTTTTGGGGTTCGGGGTTTCATGGTTTCCAATGCCCAAACCTATCCTGCAACAACTCCCGAAATGCTAAAGAAGGGAAAAAGGATTAGCACTTCGAAGTTTCGTTATTTCCTAAAATTTGTCATAAACCATAACTGTGGAAAGGGTAGACCGTTTTAAACAAAACAAGGAAAGCATAAAAAAAAACTCCTGATAGGCATCGATTCTCATGATTGTTTAGCATTTGATAAACAAAAGGGGTTTTCCAGATCTCCTTAACTTTCCAATTTTTTCCTTTTACTGGTGTCCTTACTTTCATTCTATGAGACAGTAGGTGTGGAAGGATTCAATATCCATTTACCTAACAAAGTTCTGAAGGTCTAAATAATGAGTTTTGTACGCTTATATTCAATAAAAGGCTAGAATAGGATAACAATTTTCTATATAAGGTAATTTCTATTATATTCACTTAGTGCCTCTTTTAATCAATGTATTATACATTAACAGTACTAGATTTGTGCATCTAGTATATACATGAATGTGAATTTTATACCATAAGATTTTGGATGTCTATTAGGAATTTCATGACGACAGATAGACAGATTACATTCACGAAGGTAAATTCATCTTCCGCAACAAATATATATATATATATATATATATATGTACGTATACACTTCAACAGTCAGATGTGAACATTCCAGCAGACATATTATAACTATATATAGATACAAATTTCTTTAACACATATTCCTCACACGAAAGGGTATTATCATTCAATTAGTTTACTCTAACATAATTAGATATAATCACCCAACAGATACATGACATCAATCACATGTAGCCATTCAAAATAGAGAAGGGTAGATCAACATGTCTGAATCCAATCTGCGGAAAGATAATGGAAACAACCACATTCCTCCCAACCGTAGAACAGAGCAGCCAAAGTCACTTGCCCGATTCACCCCCTAGCCTGACCATGAATCCATGCGGGAGAACTTGGAAACTCCTTCCCCAACAATGTCGTTCAATTCCAACAGTTATCCTCTTGCCTCACAGATACTCAATAGTGCTCATAACAGCAAGGAAAATCTATTTCGGCAGGCTCATCTTGCCTCACACTCAAGCCGTAGTGCTCATAACATCAAGAGATCTCAAAAATCCTTTCCCCACATACTTGGCAGTGTCCTGCCTCCTCGCATATGCTATTTGTAAATTTTTTCCCGAGTCTTTTTCTCTCCCTTGGGGATTTTCACAGCTCTCTTAATCCCTGATTTCTAGGGGTTGCCAGTGGCCAAATCTCTGATTTGCCACTTCTCATAATCAGTCTAGAGGCAGTTCCAACATGTTCCCCACTCATGGAGTCATGGTTAGCTTATTTTAACATGGTTGTTCCATTTTTCCTCCTGTAACTAATATAAATATTCTGTTGTGATACAAGTGTCATAGTCAAATAGTTAGTTGAGTCCAAATAGATCTTTGCCCAACAGTCACAATAATTAAATAAAATTATTAAATTCGAAATTCGGAATTGCCGTAAATGGAAAATATGTTCCAAATTCGAATTTGCCAAAAACGAAAATAAATTTCCAGCACACAAAAATAAAGATATTTTATTTTTGGGGGATGTCACATCCTTTCCCCCTTCAGTAAAACACTGTCCTTGGAGTTCTTTCCTTTCTTGGAACAGGATTGGATGAGATTTTTGCAAATCTCCTTCCAATTCCCAAGTGGCCTCCTCAGGATTAAAGTGCTTCCATTGCACCTTTACCTGAGTGACAAGTCTGTTCCGAAGTGTTATTTCTCTCCGGTCTAGAATGCACAGGGGTTCCACCTGGAACTCGCCTTCGGGTTCCACCTGCACCAAGTTCCAATCAATCATATGAGTAGGGTCATGAATATACTTTTTCAGAAAAGACACATGAAATACATTATGAATTCTTAGATTAGCTAGAAGTGCAAGATGTTATGTTACGGGTCCAATTCAAGCTAGTATCACGAAGGGCCCACAAAACTTGGGTGCCATCTTCGAACAGTTTCCCAACTTCAATGAGTTTTTTTGGTCTCTGACCTTCAAATAAACATGGTATCCCATTTGAAATTCCAAGTGTCTTCTTTTCTGATCCGCATAGCTCTTTTGTCTGTACTGTGCCTCTTTCAAGTTCCGTTGTACCTTCCTTACCATGTTCTCCATTTCTTGGAGCATCCCTGGTACAACCATGAGTCCGTCAGCCAGGTTATTCTAGCTAATTGGAGTTGTACACTTTCTGTCGTACAATATTTCGAAAGGGCTCAACTTAGCCAAACTTTGGTACCCATTGTTATATGAAAATTCTACCAAGTGTAGGTAGTCTTCCCACTTGTTCGGTTTTGTTCTTACATACATGCAGAGCATATCCTCTATGATTCGGTTTGTCCTTTTGGTCTATCCATCCGTTTGTGGATGATAAGTCGTACTGAAATTCAAATTAGTATTTAGCCCTGCAAACAATTCCTTCCAAAAAGCGGATGTGAATTTTACGTCTCTATCTGAAATCACCATTTTAGGAATACCATGCAGTCTAAAAAAAAATTCATGAATATTTCAGCAATGTTAATAGCTTTAAAAGTAGACTTTATAGGAATAAAGTGTGCAGACTTACTGATTTTATCGATTACAACCATGATAGAATCATTCTATTTCTGAGTTTTAGGCAAACCTGTTATAAAGTCCAGCGATATGGTCTCCCATTTCCATTCTGGTACTGGTAATGGTTGTAATAGGCCGGTTGGATGTTGGTGTTCGGCCTTAACCTGCTGACAATCTTGGAACCTAGCCAAATATTCTTCTCTTTCACCCTTCATGTTAGGCCAGTAAAATATTTTTCTGAGTGTTGTTATTATTTTTTGGTAGTCGGGATGGCCAGAATACGGTTTCGTATTCACTTCATCTAAAATAGTTAATTTTAGCTCTCTTGAATATGGTATGTAAAGTCTATTTTTAAATCTTAATAGTCCCTCCTTGTCGATACTTATATCCGGTTCATCTGAGTTTGTGATACTGTTTTTCAATTCTGCCATCATCTTAGTGTAATTTTTGTCGTTAATACTTGCCATTTTTATTCTTTGTTCCAGATCACTTTCTTCCCTGCTGATATTTATCTCAAATAACCCATGGATTCTGTGGCTTAAAGCATCTGCTACTTTATTTTCCTTACCCTTGATATGTCTGACCTCGAAGTCGAATTTGCTCAAGAAGGCTAGCCACCTTGCTTGTCTCGCATTAAGGTTTGGTTGGTTAAATAGATATTTCACTCTGCTATTATCCATCAATAGTAAGAATTTTCTGCCCATTATATAGTGTCACCACATTTTTAAGGCATGTATTACTGCTGCCAATTCTAAGTCATGAGTGACATAATTTTGCTTGTGTTCCTTTAATTTCCGGGACTCATAACAAATCACGTGCCCTTCCTGAGTTAGAACACCACCTAGTCCCTCTTTACTTGCATCAACACATACTGTGAAGTCTTTATCTGGGTCTGATACCTTCAGAATGGGCACTGATGTCAATAATTCTTTTAGCTTATTAAAACTGTCATGACACTTTTGCGACCAGTTAAACTTTCTCCCTATCTTTGTAATGACGTGATAGGGTAGGCTATCCTTCTACAAATCTGCAATAATATCCGGCGATTCCCATGAGTGACCAGATATATGCCACATCCTTAGGTATTGGCCATTCCATAATGGCTTTTATCTTCTCTGGGTCTATGGCAATACCTTCCGAGGAGATGACATGTCCTAAATATTGTATTTCTTTTTGATAAAAATCACATTTGTTGAATTTTGCATATAGTTTGTGTTTCCTTAGTGTTTGCAGAACTATTCGTAAGTGTTCATCATGTTCCTCCTTCATTTTAGAATAGACCAGAATATCGTCGATAAATACTACTACGAACTTGTCTAAGTACTGGCTGAAAATGTTGTTCATCAAGCACATAAATGTGGCTGGTGTATTAGTGAGTCCGAAAGGTATGACTACAAACTCATAGTGTCTGTATCTTGTTCGAAAAGCTGTTTTGTTTATGTCCTGGTCCTTTATCCTAACTTGATGATATCTAGATCGTAAATCCAATTTTGAGAAGATCTTGGCCCCACCAACTTGATCGAACAGATCATTTATCCTGGGTAAGGGGTATTTGTTCTTAATGGTCACTTTGTTCAGTTGTCTATAATCGATACATAGTCTTATAGTACCATCTTTCTTTTTCACAAATAGGACTGGTGGTCCTTATGGCGAGACACTTGGTCTGATATACTCTTTATCCAACAATTCTTGTAATTGTATTTTTAATTATGTCAGTTTTGGTAGACTAATTCTGTAGGGTGACTTTGAGATAGGGGTTGATCTGGGTAGTAAGTCTATGGAGAAATCTATTTCTCTCCTAGGAGGTAGTTCTGGTATCTCATCAACAAACATGTCTCTGAATTCACGTAGGACAACAAAGTCCTCTAACTTGGGCTTATCTTCTTTTTCTAATAGATTCGTTACTTGGATGGCGTAAACTTGACATCCCTTTCTAATACATTTCTTGAATTACATAGTTGATACTTGTTTGATTGACACAGGTTTTGGTATGCCTTGGGTTGTTCTAATAGTGCCAAAATTATCATTGTAGCTAAGTATCTTTGTATAATAGTCGAGTACTTCTTTGTGTTGTTCCAACCAATCCATCTTGATAATCATATCATAAGATCCTAGTGGCAGGATGTTCATATTGGTCTTTATCTTTTGACCATCTAAGCTGAACTCAAGATCAGAAATAAAGTTAAGTACTCTTCTTTTAGTACATGTTCCTAGTTGTGCAAGCCAAGGTTTTTTGTGCTTTTGTTTCTTAAGTTTATTCAACTTTACTACATCGGGAGTAATATAACTTAATGTAGCTCCAGGGTCAATTAAAATAGAAATTCGAGTGTCATGGATTTTACCTTCAATTTCTACCACCGAGGACTAGTGGTTAGCTTGTCGACAATCTATGGTTGAATTTATCCGATGCAAACTTTTGCCCATGTCTCCCATTGTTGAGGCTTCCTGTAAATTGCGAACAATATTTTTGTTTGTTGTAATTAAACGTGGACAGTTCCTCCTTAAATGAGGCTCTTCACACTCCCAACACTTTAATGGCTCACGTGAGTGTCCCCAAAATTATTCATTCCCAGGTTTACTGGTTTACCGTTACCTTGCATATTCGGATGATTGGACTGAAAATCCTTCCTTGGGAAACTTTTTGCTACATTCCGATAAGGAGCTGGCTGGTATCCCTTCTTCCACTGGTTTATTCCATCTTGCTTCATTTCCTTCTAGGTCTTGGGAAACTCCACCTGTTGTTTATGCTGGTCATAGCACATTCGTTCTTTCCTGAATACCTCACTCAAGGATTTGGGGTTGTCAAAATCAATTCTATCCCTGTAGGATTGTCGTAAACAACTTAAGAATCGTTGGATTTTTACCTTATCCTCCCGGATGTATGGTACAAACTTTAGTAGTTCCAGAAATTTATTTATACAGTCCTCCATCGTCATTTGTCCGAGTCGTAACTCATAAAATTATTTCGTCTTCCTTTCATTATATCTTTAGAAAAGGTATTTTTTCTTGAAACACTTCTTGAAGTCAAACCATTCCAACTATTTCTCCTTAGGCCCTTGGCCAATTCAGGTCCTGCCACCAAATGTTGGCCTTACCCTTCAAATTGTAGATGGCCATTCTGAGCTTCATGTTACTGGAATAGTTGTAGATTTGGAAGTATTTTTTGATGTCCAACAACCATGCCTCATCTTCTTCTCCTTTCCTAGATTCTCCATCAAAGGTAGCTGGTTTAATCTTTTTAAATTCTCCTTCAAGGTGGTTTTTTTTTTTTTTTTTTTTTTTGTCTGGTATGGTTTTGTCTTCAGCTGAAGGTGTCCCTTCAGATGAACTGTCTCCTTTTTCTGTTTTCGCACCGGAGTTCTTGGAGGCCCTCTTGCTGACCTCTTCCTCATGGTTATCATCTTTTGGACTTTTCTTGGTTACTATACTATGCAACAGGACTTCATTTATCTCTTACTGTTCTTGTTGTGCCTTCTTCAATTTTTCATTGTCGGCCTTAAAAACATGTAGTTCAACAATAAAGTTACTTATTGTTTCCAACACCTCCGTGGGTGAGCTTCCATCACTGTTCTATCTCGAATCTCCAGGAGGTCCTTGTTGTGGATTCCCTTCCATCCTGATTTCTGCACCTTCTTGAGCTGCCATTATTTAACACAAAACAGAAAAGATTTATGTCTGTAATCCACAATATTTATTAGTATATATACTAAGCAATTAATATGTCCCTGTTCAAGCCTAGTGTTGTAACTTTTTCTCTGATACCATATGTAATGTACCTCAAAAACTGTCACACAAAAAAAAAAAATGTTGGTACATTTATCCATGAAAAGTTCTGGGATTTCAAGCAAGTAAGCTTTATGTTATAAGGCTTGATTCTTAAAGTTTGTTAGAATCCTTATTGTTGTCGGCTGACCTCACCATTCAACTTAAAGTTTCCTAATTGATGATATAAAAGTGTTTACTCTTCACTTCAATGTTTATCTAAGATCTCGTAATATATAGTTACTTTTCTATCTGTTTGTACCTATAACACTACCACAATCTTAACAATACAAGTAACTTTGGGATTTTATGGCCAAATCCCTACATAAAAGTATTACCATATGTTTTCCATACAAACGACCTGTGATACGGTCTCTTACTCCCATACCTCTATTGAGAATGAAGACTTTCCAACATTCTTGTACTGGTCCGCTCACTACACTATTAGAGTTGTTCCTATAAAAAACATTCCTACCATGTTACTATAGTTTTTGTGCAAAACATAGGTTAATCAGGTTTCAATGATTACTAATGCTGAACAAAACAATGGACCGCGCTATTTGGCGAAGATCTGAAATACGGAGAGACTGTGGGCCCAACACTTCAGGGTTTTGGGGTTTCGTGAGTACAATAGCCCAACATCAACACACAACAACTCCCAAAATTGCGAAAGGTGACCAGCATTACGGGATTTCAGAGTTCAGGATTTCACGAGTACAACAGCTAAACATCTACACACAACAACTCCCAAAATTGCGAAAAGTGACCAGCATTTCAGGATTTCAGAGTTTGGGATTTCGTGAGTACAGAAGCCAAACATCTACACACCACAACTCCCGAAATTGCGAAAATTGACCATCATTTCGAGATTTTGGAGTTCGGGATTTCACAAGTACAACAACCAAACATCAACAAAAAACATTTCCCGAAGTTGCAAAAGGTAAAGTGGGATCAACACTTCAGGGTTTCAAGGTTTGAAATCCCACGAATTCAGAAGTCAAAACATCAAAACATCAAAACACCAAAATTTCCGGATCACGAAAGGAAAGTGGGACCCTCATTTTGGGGTTTCGGGGTCTGGGACTTCGTGACTACAAGTACCCAACAATAATATATAAAAACTTCCGAAATGCGAAAAAGGAAAGGTGAGACCTGTATTTCGGGATTTCGGGGTTCGAAACTTCGCGAGTTCCAATGTCGAAACATCAACATATACAAACTTCCGAAATGCTAAAAAAAAGGAAAGGTGAGCCCTGCATTTCCCGATTTTCAGGGTTCGCGGTTTCGTGGTTTCCAATGCCAAAACCTATCCTGCAACAATTCCCGAAATGATAAAGAAGGGAAAAAAGATTAGCACTTCGGGGTTTTGTAATTTCCTAAAATTCGTCATAAACCTTAATTGTGGAAAGGGTAGACCGTATTAAACAAAATAAGGAAAGCATAAAAAAAACTTCCGATAGGCGTCAATTCTCATGATTGTTTAGCATTTGATAAACAAAAGGGGTTTTCTAGATCTCCTTAACTTTCCAAATTTTGCCCTTTACTGGTGTCATTACTTTCGTTCTGTGAGACAGTGGGTGTGGAAAGATTCAATAACCATTTACATAACAAAGTTCCAAAGCTCTAACTAATGAGTTTTATACGCTTATATTCTATAAAAGTGTACAATAGGATAACAATTTTATGTATAAGGTAATTTCTATTATATTCACTTAGAGCCTCTTTTAATCAATGTATTATACGTTAACAGTACTAGATCTATGCATCTAGTATATACATGAATGTGAATTTTATTCCATAAGAGTTTGAATGTCTATTACGAATTTCGTGACAACAGACAGACATATTACATTCACGAAGGTAAATTCATCTTCTGCAACAAATATATATATATATATATATATATACTTCAGCAGTCAGATGTGAACATTCCATCAGACGTATTATAACTATATATAGATACACATTTCCTTCACACATATTCCTCACATGAAAGGATATTATCATTCAATTAGTTTACTCTAACGCAATTAGATATAATCACCCAACAGAAACATGACATCAATCACACGTAGCCATTCAAAATAGAGAAGGGTAGATCAACATATCTGAAACCAATCTGCGGAAAGACAAAGGGAACAACCACATTCCTCCCAACCATAGAACAGGGCAGCCAAATTCACTTGCCCGGTTAACCCCCTAGCCTGACCATGAATCCATGAGGGCGAACCTGGAAACTCCTTCCCTAGCAATGTCCTTCAATTCAAACAGTTATCCTCTTGCCTCACACTTACACAACAATGCTCATAACAGCAAGGAAAATCTATTTCAGCAAGCTCCTCTTGCCTCACACAAAATTTGTAGTGCTCATAAAAACAAGAGAGCTCAAAAATCCTTTCCCTGCATACTTGGCAGCGTCCTGCCTCCTCGCTTATGCTATTTATAAGTTTTTGCCCAGGTCTTTTTCTCTCCTTTGGGGATTTTCGTAGCTCTCTTAATCCCTGATTTTCAGGGGCTTCTAGTAGAAAAATCTCTGATTTTTCACTTCTCATAATCAGCCTAGAGGTAGTTCCAACATGTTCCCCACTCATGGAGTCATCGTCAGCTAATTTTAACATGGCTGTTCCATTTGTCCTCCTGCAATTAATATAAATATTCTGTTGTGATACAAGTGTCATAGTCGGATAGTTAGTTGACTCCAAACAGATCTTTGCCCAACAGTCACAATAATTAAATACAATTATTAAATTCAAAATTCAAAATTGCCATAAATGGAAAAAAATTTCCATATTCAAATTTGCCAAAAATGGAAATAAATTTCCAGCCCACAAAAATAAAAATATTTTATTTTTGGGGGATGTCACATCACGATTTGATTGTAGTCGTCGATCAAAGGGAAAGATCTGGATTGTGGATCTAGAAAGCACAGTTTCTTAAGTTAGGCCTATGGTCACAACCATTGGTCACATGAAGGATGGGGCTTACAAGCGAAAGAGGCCATAGTTGACTGGTTGTAACTGCCATAATGCGGTCATGAAATTAGAGAGAGAACTTGAGGAGCTGCAAGGTGATCGCTAGAGGAGATGAATACTCTTGAGGTAACTTCGAATGGAATGAAGATTGATCATAGAGACAATTGATCGATGGAAAAGTGTCGAATATTGTAACTGTCGAATATTGTAACTGTAACAGAGAGGATAAGCTTGAATGTGATAGAGAAGACAAAGAGTCTCATTGCCAGAGAAGATAGGGAATCTCATCATAACACCCAATAATGATGAATGCATGGAGCTAACCACTGGGGAAGATAGAGATTTTCCATGATGATCAGAAGATGACTCAATGTGAGAAAATCATAGAGAACAGAGAAGTGAAGGGATTCTGCTATCGAGTTATACAGGAGTGAGGAAGAGATATAGTGAACAAACTATAGGGCATAATAGTGACGCTGTAAAGAACATGCAGTGGCATAGTGCATGAAGTATGTAGTTGGTGCACAGAGAATATAAAAATGCAGAATATAGCATAGTAGTGTGGTTGTTGTTGAGTGTGATTGATGCATGTAGAATCATGCGATGTGAAGGAGTTGAAGCGCAGAAGAAGCAAGGAACAAAAACACATATCTGAGAGAAGAACAAAAGATGCAGTGGACACAAGGAGAGAGACACTAATGTAGGCAGAGTAGATTAGTGTAGCATAACAATGATGAGATTGGTAAGACATAGATAAATGTTGTATCACTGTGATAAAGTTGTAAAAGGAAAAGATTTATATTTCGGGGTGGTTGGGAGGTGCTAGGGAGGATGGGTGTCCTCAGATTTTCAAGTGGGTGCTTGAACATAGGAAGTTGCATCTTCCATCTGGTAGTAGCCAGAAAAACTAGGGTGGTAGGGTGGTGTAAGGGAGAACTATTGTTCTCTATTATACAGGTCGGTGCCTGTGTGAATGGAAGTTGGTGCTTCCATCCAGTTGGTGTTGGAACAGTTAGGGAGTTGGTGCTCCCTTATAGTGGGTTCTAGAGAAACCAGGGAGTTGGTGCTTCCTTCCAGTGGGTGCTAGAGAAATGAGGGAGTTGGTGCTTCCTTCTAGTGGGTGCTAGAGAAACCAGAGAGTTTGTGCTCTCAGCAGGTTGCTGCTTGTAAATTAGAGGTGGTAGCCTCAAAGGGAGTTGGCGCTCCTAAGAATGATAATGTACAAAAAATAAAGACTACTTATCATATAAAAAAGAAGAGGTTTTCCCTTTTATGGGTTTCCTCAGGAAACATTTGTCTCTGTATATTTCATGTGTGTGATTGATGTTGAATATTATATTAACTACTTCCCTGCATTGTTGTGATCATCATTGAGTGTTCTGTAAAGAGTCTAAAATGGGCATACTTGTTTAAGAATAGTAACAACTGATTCAACCCCCCCCCTCCCCCTTGCCCTCTCAGTTGTCCAACAATTGGTATCAGAGCAAGTTCCCTTTATTTAAGGGTAGATTCTAGAGCTTAAACATAACTATCCATGGAGGAACTTCAACCAATAAGCCCCCCCTGTTAAATGTAACAAACTTTGGCTTATGCAAAGTTAGCATGATAACCTACATAATGGCTTTAGGTGCAGATGTCTGGGATGTGGTAGAGACCGGTTATGTAAAGCCGATTGTACTAGCTTCTAAGGATGACAAGCTAGAATTTAGCTTCAATGCTAAGGCTATGAATTTTATTCTGAGTGGTCTTGCAGAAGAAGAATTTGTAAAATTTATGCACTTAGAATCTTGCAAAGAAATGTGGGACAAACTCATTATAAGTTATTAAGGTAATGAGAAGGTAAAGGATGCCAAGCTTCAAACCTAGAGATTACAGTTTGAACAACTAAAGATGAATTACGATGGGATTGTTGATAATTTTTTCTTAAGATTTGAGGAGCTTGTGAATGACATGAAAGGTCTTGGTGAGAAGATTGAAGACGTATTAATAGTTCAGAAGATCTTAAGATCTCTACCTGATAGATTCAATCTAAAAGTTGCTGCAATAGAAGAACTAAATGATCTTAAGACTCTATCTATTGATCAAATCCTAGGAACTCTAACTTCTTATGAAATGAGGATTAGTAAAGATAAATATACCACTAGAGAAGCATCATTTAAAGTAGACAAGAATGAGGATTCTGAGCCTGATGAAATTGAAGAAAAATTTGTGAGAAGACTAAAGAAAGGATCATCCAAGTACCAAGGCAAGTTTCCCTTCAAATGTTTTAACTATGGAAAGATAGGTCACTTTGCATCTAAGTGTCCACACAAGCAGAAGGACCAGAACTCTGAATGTGAATAGAGGTACAAATCCAAAAGATTTAGTAAAAATAAAAGTTTATGTGTAAACAATGATGACTCTTCAGAAAACACAAATAGTGACTTCTCATGTGAAGATCAGGTAAATGAATTTGTGTTTATGGCCAAAGAGGATTATGATAATAAAATCATAGTAAGTGATGTTACTGACAAAGAAGTCATGGTTGACTTGGAAGGTGAGATGATTAGCGCTTTGGAAGAGAATGACAAACTCGGGTTTAAGAAGAGAAATTAAAAACAATTGCTGATGCAGTTCAAGAAAGGCAGTACAAAACCTAATGAAGACTTTTCCCTGCTAAAAGTGGAGTAAGAAGAGGCAAATAAAATATAGAAAATTCTAAAACAACAATTATCAAAGAACAAGGCAAGATATGAAACTCTGGAAGAGGAAGTAGTGAAAACTAGAAAAGAGTTGGAGAAGTTTCAAGCCTTGTATGACCAGAATCTGTCAAGCATCAAAGCCTCAGAAGGATTAGCCACCATTCTTAATTAGCAAAGGAATCCAAAGTTGAAAACTAGTTTGGGTTATGAAGAAGGATCAAGTAGTGGTTAGCCAAGAAACAAATAATCCATCAAGTTTGTTGCCTCCAATTATAACAAAAAACCTACAGAAACAAAGGAAGATAATCAACGACCAAGGAGGAGTAAAGAAAAAGGTTCCAGAACAAAATCTGTAGAACAAAGAAATAATACACCCTCTTCTCAAGGAAATCATCAGCATGGAAGAAATTGGCCTTCTCAAACAAGACAACCATTTTCCAGGTACAAAGATTTTTTCTATGGATATTGTTTCTATCGTTCTAACTTTGGCCACAAAGCTGTAAAATGTTCCTTAAGATTTAGACATGATCAATCAATATTCCCAAGGAATATATATCATCCACAACAGAGAATAAGACAACCAAGTAACAAACAACCACATATTGCAAATTGTCAAATTAAGTTTAGAGACATGCAACTCACGAGGTCAAGAAATAATAAACATTCAATGAGTATACAAGACTACAACAATCACTTTCACGTATTGAACAATGATATTGAATGCTATAATTTTCATAACTTTTGCCACAAAGCTACAAACTTCCATCTAAATAATTACAAAGTAGATCCAAGGATAAAGCTCTTTTCTAGAAATGCCAGCACATGGAAAAAGAAAGATAGTGAAAAATGTGGTCTAGTACTTTCAACTCAAAATTACTCCTGGAATATAGACAGTGGATGTTCCAAGCATATGAATGGAGAAAAGGATAAGATTATACCTATAAGAAAATGGAAAACAAGAAATGTGATCTTTGAAAATGATGAACCAGGTAAATTCAAGGATAAAGGGATGATGAGTTTGATATATGGCAAAAGAGATTCTAAGGATGTTTTTCATGTAGATGGTCTGAAGGATAATTTGCTCAGTACAAGTCAAATGTGTGATAGAGGTTGTGAAGAGGTGTTCACGTCCAAATATTGTAAGGTGAAAAATGTAAACTCATGACAAGTGGTGACTAAAGGCATAAGGATAGACAATTATGTTGATATTGAATCCTCCCATGCAAGAAAAGAAGAATTTGAAGAAGAATCATGTCATAAGACGAAAGTAGAAGTTGTGAAGGTTGAGAAGTCAAACACCCAAATCAAGTTCCTGAATAACTCCATGACCCTGGATGAGATCTTGGATAGTCAGAGATCACCAAATGTCAAATATGGTCTTGGATACAACAAGGAAGAAATCAATACTCCTAAAAAGTCTAACACATGTCCTTCCTTTGTAAAAAGTGAACAGATGTATGAGAGTGTTTGTAATGGTTTTTTCTTGTAATGAATATGGTCATAAAAGCCTTGGATTGTAGGCATCGTGAAAAAAAAATGAAGTTACTATAATAGAAGATCAAAGAAGCGTGATAGGGGGAGTCATTCAGTTATGACAATAAAATTTTGATGAAGGAGTCCTAGTGAGAGAGGTGAGCAATATTGAATCTGCTACAGAGGACACAGCTAAAGATGAAGATGACGAGGTCTAATAATTAGAAGGAGAAGACTATGATTTAGATACAAATACTCTGCAGGACTCAAATAAGAGAATCCATCCTGTCAGGGGGAGTATGTATTGGTTGAATATCTGATAGCTATGAAAAAGTACTGCAATAGCTTAGGGGGAGCATGTTTTCTTTGACATTGATGTCAAAGGGGGGAGAAAAGGTGTGGATTCTACAGGTGGAGGTCTAAGAAGAATAGTGCATCTGTCTAGGGTTTCCATCAGTGCCAAAGGGGGAGATTGTTGGCATGTTTATAGGCAGAGTGTGCTTTTCATTGATGGAAAGAACGATAGTGACGATGGAATGTTTACAGGTAAGAAAAATAGATAACCAAATCTTGAGAGACTAGAAGTTAAGAAAGGAATAATGTGTCGGGTTGGCACCATAAGTCTTTTGGGAAGACACAGATGGGAAATCTTGAGAATCTTAGAAGAGATCGATCAGAGTTGCACGCAGATAGTGCAGATTTGCACACAAAGTGCAAGTGTGCGCCAGGTCCAAGGGAAATTTTTTCCAAAGCTCAGGAGAGATAAAATTATGAGACACACAGATGAGATCCCATACATCAATTCTCGTAGAAGGATCAAAGGTCGTAGAACCTTTGACACTTAGAAATTCTTCCAAGTCAGGAGGATACATAAGCTCAGGAGGAGGAGAGATAATGGTCATTGGATCACTAATCCTGGATACCCGATGGTTGTCAGATCAGAGTCCAGATAGGAGGATCACATAGAGGAGGATATTATACCTCGGTTGTCGGATCAGATTGCGATGATATCTAAACCATTGGATCTAGAGGACACGTGGAGAAAGATCAGCATTTGGCTGACTCGTGAGTTACATAAGTCAAAGGTGAGAGTAGTAGGAACTCATGATATGTGAAATTGCAAAATGATATGAGCCATTGGATCCATAAGACATGTGGCGAGAGATCAACATTTCACTGAATCCTGAACTAGAGAAGTCAAAGGTGAGAGTTTTAGGAACTCACGATATGCGAAGTCGCGAAATGATCTGAGTGATCAGATCACTGAAGATATGGACTGTTGATCTGAAATGAAGTAGGAATTCATGATATGAGAAATTGTGATGCACCCCTCTTTCTTGGCCCTTGTTCATAGCTAGTGGTTACAACAGCGGAAGAGAAGGAAAGGAGATAGCATTTCTAGGCTCCACCTCAGAATTTTGCAAGTTGGGATAATCGAGGCAACTCGCAGTTGAATTTCCAAAATTCGAAGTCATGAAAATATCTGGGTCATCAGATCAAAAAGTATTGTGGGTCGTTGATCTAATGCAATTGTGAGTTCAAGAATTGAAAGAAGGGAGGTGATCCAACCTTTGACATCGCGAGTCGCAAAATCGTGAAGTGCGAAGGATAGATCTTAACCATTGGATCGAGGACTAATATGGATCGCCACATCTAGGAGAAGAACATCTGCCACAAGAGGAGATCCACATCAGCAAGGACAGTTTCAGACCACGTCAGCAATACCACATCAACAAGGACCATGTCAGACATGAACTCGTGAAATCCTGAAATGCAGAAGGTGATCACGACCGTTGAGTCATGGGAAATAACAGATCATTGATCTGAGGTGGATGAAGTCGGGAGTTCGAGAATCAGAAGAAGGGAGGTGCTCTAACCTTCGACATCATGAGTCGCAAAGTCACGAAGCATTTGAATGCTTGGCCCATGGTCATAGCCATGGTCACATCAGCGAAGGAGCTAGAATGTTGATAACTCCACCTTGGAGTTTCATGAGTTGGTAGTTTCGAGGAAACTCACAGCAGGACATCATGAAATGTGAAATTGTGATTTGATCGCAGCCATCGATCAAAAGGGAATATCTGAACTATGGATCTGGCAAGCGTAGTTTCTGAAGTTAGGCTTATGGTCACAACCACTGGTCACATGAAGGAAGGGGCTTAGAAGCCAAAGAAGCCATATTTGACTGGTTGTAACTGCCAGAAAAGAGTGATGAAATCAGCAAGAGAACTCAAGGAGCTGCAGGGTGATCTCCAGAGGAGATGAAGAGGATTGAGGTAACTTCCAGTGGAATGAAGATTGATCATAGAGACAATTGAAAGATGGAAAAGTGTCAAAGATTGTAATTGCAACAAAGAGGATAAGCTCGACTGTGACAGAGAAGACGAAGATTTGAACTACCAGAGAAGATAAGGAATCTCAACATAACTCCCTGCAATGATGAACGCATGGAGCTAACCACAAGGGAAGATGAAGAGTTTCCATGATGATCAGGAGATGAATCGACGTGACAAAATCATGCAGAACAAAGAATTTTAGGGATTCTAATGTTGATCTATATAAGAGTGAGGAAGAGTTGCAGTGAACAAACTATAGGGAAGAACAATGATGTTGTAAAGAGCATGTAGTGGCATAGTGCATGAAGTATGTAGTTTGTGCAGAGCGAACATAAAAATGCAGAACAGAGCAGAGCAGTGTGGCTTCTCTTGAGTGTGATTTATGCGGGTAGAAGAATGTGGTGTGCAGGAGATGAAGTAGAAAATAAACAAGGAAAAGAAATGCATATATGAGAGAACAAAAAATGTAGCAGACACGAGGAGAGAGACATTAATGCAAGCATAACAGAGCAGTGTAGTAGAATAGTGATGAGATCGGTAAGCCATAGATAAATGTTGTATCACCATGATAAAGTTGTAAAAGGAAAAGATTTATATTTCAGGGTGGTTGGGAGGTGCTAGGGAGCATTGGTGTCCTTAGAGTTTCAATTGGGTGCTTGAACACAGGGAGTTGTAGCTTCCATCTGGTTGCATCCAAAAAAACCAGGGTGATAGGGTGGTGCAAGGGAGAGCTATTGTTCTCTATTATACAGGTCAGTGCCTATGTGACTGGAAGTTGGTGCTTCCATCCAGCTAGTCCTAGAACACTTAGGGATTTGGTGCTTCCTTCTAGTGGGTGCTAGAGAAACCAGGGAGTTGGTGCTTCCTTCTAGTTGGTGCTAGAAAAACCAGAGAGTTGATGCTCTCAGCAATTTTTTTCTTGAAAAATAGAGGTGGTAGCCTCAAAGGGAGTTGGTGATCCTATGAATGATAATGTACACAAAATAAAGACTACTTATCATATCAAGAAGAAGGGATTTTTCCCTTTATGGGTTTCCTCAGGAAAAATCTGTCTCTTTATATTTCATGTGTGTCATTGATGTTGAATATTCTATTTCTTACTTCCCTGCATTGTTGTGATCATCTTAAGCGATCAATAAAGAGTCTAAAATGGGTATAATTGTTTAAGCTTAGAAACAATTGATTCACCCCCCCCCCCACCTCTCAGTTGTCCAACAACACTAGCCATAACTAGATATTTTGTTAGCGATATTATGAGATTGCATGGTGTACCAAGGAATATAATATATGATCGAGGAATGATATTCATTGGATGATTTTGGACTAGTTTCCAAGAAGCTTCGGGAACGTAATTGAATTTTAGTATAACATATAACCCTGAAACAGATGAAAAAAATGAAAGAAAAAATCAAATTTTAGAGGACATGACTTGAACGTACGTGATGAATCAACAGAAACATTGGGAATTTTTTTTTCTTTTGGTAGAGTTTGTGTACAACAACAGTTATTAGAGTACAATAAAGATGGCACCTTTTTACTTTTTATACGAATGACCATGTAGGACACCTTTGAGTTGGGATATACTAGAGGATAGGGTCCTAGTGGGACCAGAAGTGATCCAAGAAATGGAGGATCAGATGCAATCCATAAGACAAAGGATTCAAGAAGTGCAAAATTGAAAAAAGAGTTATGTTGATGTGCATCGCATTCACTGCAGTTTTGAGGTTGGTGACAAATTTTTCTTGTGGGTGAAGCCACATAAGAGTTCAATTAATTTTGGAAAGGGTCTTAAAATATCTCCAACGTTTGTGGGACCTTTCGAATTTGTGGAAAAGAAAGGACCCGTGGCCTACCAACTAGCCTTGCCTGATTATTTGAAGCATATGCATGATGTGTTTCATGTTTCATTTTTACGTCATTGTATTTTAGATCTGTCACATGTTACTGACATGCATTCCTTTCAGGTATCGAACTATGGATATCTCATAGTGCAGTCGATCTGCATACTGGACCATCACACTCGAAAGCTATGACGTCAAACAATCGATAGGTCAAGGTGCAACGGAAAAGTTATAGTCCACACTCTGCTACATGGGAGGATGCATATGAGATGCGTCAACAGTTTCCTTATTTATTGTGATATATGGATATATATCTATTAGTATCAGTTGTGTTTCTGCTTTCATTATTAGACAACACAAACTTCAGGATGAAGTTTAAAACAAGAGGAGGTGTATATAACATCCTATTCCACTAATCACATTATAACATTCACTTATGCTTGGAGGAGACTTCTGAGCAAGTGATCCAATATAAAACTTGGTACATTATGATGTTCAATTTGATTTATATTCTTATGCTTTGATTATGATTTATATTGTGATGAGCATTGATATTTATATGTTGTTTCTATATGTAACAACCCTTTCATACACAACACAAAGTAAGTAATTACAACTAAGTATATATTATTATTTTTGATGAGCTAAATGATATCAAACCATCCATTATGATAACTATATGAGTAAGGACAATAAATTACAATGACAACAATTAGGAAATCTAGTTATTCATATTCAACATTACTATATTTTTCCAAAGAACTATAATGTATCACCTAAACAACATTATAGCAATAGTCAAGATGAAAATATAAATAACAATTTAATTTGCCTAATTCCTAACAATGTAATAACACCACGACAACCAAGGTTAGAAAAATTCAATGATTGAAAACCCACCCAATATCTTACACCAGCAAGGTTTGGATATTCAAGACACATAATCAACACTCATAGTCCAGTCTAATCAAATTTTACCATTTAATGTCTCAGGACTGGCAGCTGTTCTGAGGAACATGAAAATATTTGTTTCCCAAACCAATCATATTAGAAATACTAAACCTCAATTAATCCATCATCACAACATTACACTTAATTCTATAAATTTCATTCCTCAAAAAACAATCACAGTTATGGTTACCAATTCATGGCTTTATTATAATATTTTGTCGCGACCATTATCATAATTCCAATTAACAATTTTAACTATAAGCACTGATTTTTCATGGTGTAAGGGATAATCATATTAATTCAACAACTTCAATTCACTATTATTAAACTATAACATCTACCAAGAGAATTCCAATTGAATGTAGATAAGTTCCAATGATAATGAATTCCATGTGTCTACTTTATTTTAATAATTGTCTGCTATAAAGATAAACAATTAAAAGAGACACCTAAAAATCCAAAAAGAATGATGAACATTCCATTCCAATATAAAATTTATTCTTCAATCTCATGATTTCAATAATGGATACTTTTCTACAATTACTATTAGAATTACTTGAGATGATAACTCTAGAATCAAAATTGTTACGATCATCTAGTTGATGTAGATAACATATTAAATTGTTTAGCTTCCCATAAGTGATTTCAATTTAAGAAACTTCTTACAAATCTAATTTAATATTATTTATCTTATAACATTTACAAATTTCTAACTAAAAGGAAGTTCTCAAAATTGAGACCACCACCTATTTCTAAGAATTGTAATAATAAAATTGAGACCACCACCTATTTTTGTTTCCTCAAGCCAAATTCCAAGCAACAGGTAATTGGCGTAATCATTCAAAGGGTATTTGGATGTCGACATCTGATGGTTTTCTTGAGAAGGTAAAATAGATCGATAAGTGAAACTCAACTGGCATCAAAGATTAATGGCTTGGAAGTAAAATCTAGCCTTAATCATAAAATGAGCATTCCTATCCATGTAAGTCTACTTAGCAATGTACATTGAGCTCTTATTTAGAACCACACAAAATAATGACTTGGGAGATAACTTCTTGTTCATTTCTTATCATGATATTTTGGGTTTTCGTTGAGTTCGCCATACGTACGATTTTTGATATAAAGAGAATTTATATCATCTATTAAAAGATCAAAATATGCGTTGATTGTGGCGCAGTCATATCTTATCACATAACCCTAACAACCAACTCATCTAATTCGAACACTTATCGCCAATTTGTTAGTAAGTACCACACCAATCACCAAGGTAAAAGCCCATGAATCCCTAAATTATGGAGAATGTGTCATCTATTCAAAGAATAAGTAATATAATTAAAAACAACAATAAGGAACACTCATGTATCGCATCTCTAAAATCGAATTCTATGGATATGTAGTCGTTAATGAACTTCAAGAATTTCTACAGGAATGGTGGTGTCCCTCTCATGGGTATTACTCTACAACTGTAGTAAACTCCATCGAACCGATATCTATCAGTAGGGGAATATCTATATTAGAAATCATATTCTTTATTCTCCTGATAATCGCATGGGAAACACCGAGGGAAGACTTCTTGTGATTTACAATAACTCGTTACTCAAATGAGATAATCTGTGTCAATGTACAGGGAAGGAATATATTGCAAGTAATCTGTCGATTACTTTATTAATTTGAAGCATCTCCCGACCATTCTGGAGTATCCTCTGATGATAGTTTTTCCCATGAAGTGGTAACCATGAAGGGTGCATACGCCCCTCCTACAACAGTTTCTTGGTGTGAGCGAGGTAATTCGTAAGGATATTTGAGCTGCGATTGGAGGGAGTAAAACGTTATCATTGCGATTGGGCCAATGTCAAGAGATAGAAATGGTATTTCTCAGGCTCATGGATTTGAATCAATGCACAGGCGTTATCACACTGGTTAATACTTGTGAATGTACATAATCCAGTTTAGTGATGCGCAAAGCGATGGCATCAATACATGTTGACATTAAGCTCTGTTTTTATACTAAAATCACTTGAGCTAGTCGATTCTGGGTTTAAACTTGTAACCCTTATTCTGTAATACACAACATTAAAATTTCTTTTAATGGTAATCTTGCATGTCACAAGATCAGTGGTCACACATCTACACATTACTTATCGATTAAATCTTGCAAAGAATCAGAAGGGATTTTACTCCTGCGATATATATATATATATATATATTGAAATTCAAAGTTTCAATAGAGATTCGCTATTACCCAGAAGTAAATCCTCAATATTTTGATTTGAATCGATTTTACAATAAACGGGGCTAAGCATGTACATAAATAACATAGAACGGTAAACATGGATCAGATAAGACAATGCAGTAACTGAGAAAATGAAACTTCATCGATAAAATAACTAATAGAATAATTAAAAGACAAATGGTTCTATAAATTTCTATTATGTATGAGAAGAAATTCTATAACATTGAAACATAACATATATTTAATATTTTCTATTACTATCGAGTTGTGAACAAAACATATATTTAATATTTTCCAAGGAATGGAAATTACAATCAATCCATATAAATTAGTATCCATATTTGCAAAGCAGTATTCTAAAACATAATTTCAAAAAAAAATATCATAAATGAATATTACTTGAAGAAGATGTTTGATGATGATCTTGATTCTAGAAACTTGTGCCTAGTCATTCTTTCCACCTCTAGAAACTTGTGCCTAGTCATTCCTTCCACCTGTTAATGAAAGACTTCACTGGTACCTCCCAACTAATGTTATGGGTACTCTTCTTCCCTCTTATCCCCTCGAGCCGCAAAGGGGCTACACACAAGAAAACCAAAAAAAATAGTAGCTCTAAGATTACCTTGCAAGGAAGCTTCCACTCTTTCTTCAAGCTCGGTATCCCAACTCTCACAAATAAAACACAGTCCACAATAATTTTGGCAACATGAACTTACAAAGAATAATTCAAATATCCATTTTTCTTCTTCACCATTTTTTTTGTAGAAATTTCCTCACTGACACATGTGCTCATGCACAAAAAATTAAATTTTTACATTAAATTAATTATGATTATTCATCCACACATTTTTCGCATTCTCCCCAAGTTGCACAAGTAATTACCATTTTTATTTTATTTAAAAAGTCAATTCCCCTCACATTTTCGAATGTGTTCCTATTTTTTCTCTTAGTTCTCCCTTTGTTCCCCAAATTGTCATTTAATAAGTGTCTCCTAACTAGATCTTAGTTAGATTTGGATTAAGAGTCTTCTTTTAGTTAGACTAGTGGTAGTTGGACTCTAGATACTATTCTATGTGTACACCTATTCTCTCATATTTTATTTCTTTCTATTTTAAAAATCCGTTTTATTATTTACATGCAAACATGTGCATTTTATCCAATCTTTAGATTTTGTTCCTCTTTTTCTTAGAATTTGATTATTCTACAACTCTTTTAACTTATGCCATAATTCATTTCCCTTAATTAAATTTAGACTTAGACTTAGTTTTAGACTTAGGCTTAAAATTTTATTGGGATTTATAATTAATAAATTCATTGTTTAATTTCTAGGCCACCTAGATTTATTGACAATTTTTTTTAATAATGTGACGTGCGCTTCAAGATGCACCTTCGTGCACCAAGGTTGCCACATGCCTTTGACTGGTTTTGGAAGTTTGTCCAACCCTCGGAGTCAACGTTCCACTCGGTCGACCTTGTGAGAGACTAAGGGATTCTAATAAATAAGGAATCTACCTTATTGTGCACCCATTAGAATATTCATGAGTCATTGTCTCAGTGCGCCCTCACGACATCATGGACCTCTCGAACAAGGTAGTATTTAACCTACCATTTGACCACGGCAGGAGTGCTAGTAGGCTATGACAGGGATGCTGCAACACCTCTCTCTCAATGTCTTGTTTTTGTGTATGGCCCCTCAACTCCTTATGTGATTCAGATTAGCAAGCATTCTCAAGCCCATATCCACTAATAAAATCCGTGTCAATAATCCATCTGCATAAATCATATTTTAATCAATCATATGTCACAAGTGTGTAAAATGAAATACTCAATAAAAATACAATTCCCTCCTTGACTCAATATGGAGTCTAAGGAAGTCCATTGATTCCATCAGCATCTATAACCTGTCATATGTCCTACACACTCAGGAAAACTCATCAATAACATCTACCAATACATATAAATAAAATAACAATAAGTCACAACACATCATCATCATCTTGTATAATCCATAATCAAAACAAAATTACAATGTACCATAACCAGATCACTTGCACACAAGTGTCCTCAAAGAATAAGTCAATAAAAGTGTGTTCAGTAGAGAGGGATGTTAAATACCTCTTGTTTTAAATGTCATCCCGAAGTTTGTACACTATATAAATGCAAGTAAATAAATTTATATGACATAGATCTATATCTCTAATCTATCAAACAAATAAAGAAACTATTGACGCATCTCATATGTGTCATCCCAGGTAGCCGAGTGTGGACTATAGTTGTCCCACTAGATATTGACTTGATATACTATTTGACATCGTAGTTGTCGAATGCTATGGTCGAGAATTCAGATGGGATCCTCCATGAGAGAAAACTCATGCGACACATACAAAGAACTCATGTCATTAACATGTGAAGGATCACTAATATAATGTCTCAAAAGAGATACATGAAATACATCGTGCATACACCTCAAATAATCAGGAAAGGCTAGTCGACAAGTCAAGGGTCCTTTCTTTTCCACAACTTTGAAAGGTCCCACAAACCTAGGAGAGAGTTTAGAACCCTTTCCAAAATTGAGCGAACTGTTGTGCGGTTTTACCCATAAGAAAAATTTGTCGCCAACCTCATAACTATGGTCAACATGATGCACATCAACATAACTCTTCTACCAATCTTGTTCTTATTTAATCCTATGTCTTATCGATTGCATCTATTCTTTCATTTCTTAGATCCCCTATGGTCCTACCAGGAATCTATCCTCAAGTCGATCGCAACTCGATGGCGTCTTACATGGTCGATCCTAGAGAAACTCAAATGGTTCCATCTTAATCATACTATGATAGCTATTTTTTATGCAAACTTTACTAGCGGAAAGAAATCTTTCCAACATTTTTTTCGATCCATTACATATATACACAAAATATCCTCCAAAATTTGTTTCTTTCTCTCTGTTTGTTCATATGTCTTAGGGTGATACACTATACTGAAATTCAATTATGTTCCCAATGCCTTTTGGAAACTGGTCCAAAACCATCATGTAAACATTGATCCTCAATCAGATATGATCCTTCTTAGTGCTCCATGTAATCTCATAATATCATTGACAAATACTCTTGCTATGTCTGGTACCTAATACATCATATGTGATGGGATAAAGTGTGCACTCTTCATCAGAGTTTCCACTACCACGAAAACTGAATGATGCCTCCTCTCCGTCAGTGGAAATCCAACGATAAATTCCATCGAAATGAACTCCCATTTTGATTATGGAATAACGTGTGGTTGTAACAATCCTGATGGATGTCTATGTTCAGTGTTCACTTGCTGATGTTCTAGACATCTGGCCATGTAACTAACTATGTATTCTTTCATTCCCTTCCATAAAAATAAAGGCTTTAGGTCTGCCTTCATCTTCGTAATTCTTGGATGAGCCATCTACACTGCTCGATGCGCTTCACTTAAGATCAAAATTCTTAATTCGTCATTAGGCGATACATAAATTCTTCCATTAAATCTCAACAATACATCATTGTCTAATGAATAGCCTTCATACTTTGGTACCATCATGGTATCTTGTCCAATATTATTCGTAATGTCCTTGTACCAATCATCCTTTATCTGTAAAGTTATAATCTTTTCTTGAAGATTTGTCTTAAGCGGTATTACCAATAATATGCATGCTCTGAATCAACACATATTCCACTCTATTCACCATTCCTTTAATGTGATTAATCTCAAAGTCGTATTCACTAAGTAATTATTATCAATTCCTTTGTCGCACATTCAAGTCACTCTGTGTAAATATATGTTTCAATCCATAGTGATCTGTCTTTAATTCAAATTTTATTCCAATCAGATAATGCCTCCAAACTCTCAAGACATGTACAATTGCTAATAATTCCAAGGCATGCCTTGTGTAATTCTTTGCATGCTTTCTCAATTTCTTTGAAATATAAGCAATCACTTAACCATTTTGTATCAAATATGCACATAAACCTTCCTTGGATGTGTCTGTGCATACCAAGAATTATTTTTCCATGTCGGGGACCTTTAGTATCAACAATGTCATCAACAACTCTTTAAGATTTTGAAATGATTCTGCTCATTTCTTAGTCCATACGAACTTCTTGTTCTTCTTCTGCAATTTCATGATCAGATTTTCTATCTTTGAAAAACCTTTAACGAATCATCGGTAATATCCTACTAAACCCATAAAACTAAGTAGTTATTGTACATTTGTCGGTTTTGGCCATTCCATAATAGGCTCTACTTTCGTTGGATCCATAGTGATACCTTCACGTGATATGATATGTCCCAAGTAATGAATCTTCGATTGGTAAAAAAACCATTTTGATCATTTCTCCTACAATTTTTTTTCTCATAGACACTATAGGACCAATATTAAAAGTATATCATGTTCTTCTTCCATCAGAGAATAAATCAATATCTCATCAATAAATACTTGAACAAAATTTCCCAAGTATTCATAGAACACCGCATTCATAAAATGCATGAATACCCCTGGGTCGTTCGTCAATCCAAATGACAAAACTGTAAAAACATAGTGTCTAAATCTCATATTAAATGTTATATTAGGTATATATTATTCTTTAATTCGTAATTGGTGATAATTCGATCTGAAGTAAATATTCGAAAACATCATCTCTCTTTTCATTTGATCAAACAAATTGTCTATTCTTTGCAACAAACATTGATTCTTGATTGTCGCTTTGTTCAATTGACGATGATCAATAAAAAGTCTCCATGATCCATCCATTTTTCTCACAAAAATAATTGGTACACTCTAAGGTGACACACTTGGACATATAAGTCTCAATTCCAACAATTCCTTCAATTTCATTTTCAACTTCTGTAATTCAAGCGTTGACATCCATATGGCGTTCTCGCTATCGGTCCATTTCCAAGTTTCAAGTCTATTATAAACTCCAACTTTGTTTCGGGCAGTAAACCTAGTAACTCTTCTGGAAACACGTCTGCAATATTTTGCACTACAGAAAGATTTTCTAATTCTTTTGGATTTCCCTTTTCTTTTAGTGCTAAGATTGGATATAGCTTGCATCCATTGCACATACACTTTTGTAGTTGTAGGGAAGAAATAAATCTCAATGACACCCCCTAGTTTCTTCCTACAATCACTCTAATCTATCCCAAATCATCCATCAAAATTAATCATTTCATCTTAGAGTTAAGTATCGCATCATGCGATTCTAGCTAGTCCATACCAATCACTACGTAAAAAGATCCTAAGATCATGACATACCGATCTACCTTCGTTACACAGTTTCCAAAGTTTATGCTACAGTCGATAACCATTTACCTTAATTCCCTTTAGTGCTACATTAGAGATAAAACTCTTTGTAGCACCTGGATCTATCAATATACTAAAATTTTGGTGTGATATTGTACCTGACGTCTCGAGCACAGTGGATCGGTGCTCGACCTGGAAGTTATTCATTTTTGCATGTATCATGTGGGCCTTGCCCAAATATCTAAATATAGTCAGTCCTGATGATCCAAATGCTCTAGAATTCTCAATTGGACAATCTTACTGGTAATGTGGCTCTCCACATGTCCATCATCCAGTCTTTCGCCCAATGCTCCTAGTCCCCAAAATAGAAGGTGTTGGCTTAGCAGTCTATGATCCTGGTCTATTCTATTGAATAAGAATAAAATGTTTATGTTGTTGTGGATGTTGTTGTTTTTGTTGTTGTTTTCCTCTATAAGGACTCCTCTACTGAGGTGTCTGACATAGTGGTCTTGTGAACATATGTCCTCTAGGCGTATCTTGCTACCCACAATTTTTTTCGAGTTGTCGTTCGATGCTACTATTCTCCTAAGGTCGTATGTTCAATCAATATAGAAGGATTCCTTCCCTGACCTTCACTTTTCATCTCCTCCTCAGCTATGAAGGCCTTTTGAACTACGTTGTGCAACATTTGAGACATTAGGATCCTCACCTTTGCATGAATGTTGAAGTTAAGGCCGAACAAAAACTTATTGACCTTTAAATTCTTCATGTTTAGATGTGGGGCATACCTAAGTAGCTCCATGAATATGACATTATACTATGGAACTGCACGACCATCCTGTTGTAAGGTGTTGAACTCATTAATATGATGTTCGATGAATTCCTCGGACAAATACCTCTCACGAAATCGTTCAGTGAATAGCTCCCATGACATGTCTTTGATGGCCATGTTTATTTGGGGTTGGATCATCTTCCACCAAAGTAGATAACTCCCTTTCAATTAGAATACCTCTATGCAGACCTTCATGTTGGAGGTGTAATCATGAAATGTGAAGCACATTGCCATGTTCTCCAACCATGCCTCAGTAGCTAAGTTGTCTCGGGCACCCCAAAATTTGGGAAAATTCACCTTCTCGAGTTCTCTGTGTATACTACTACTACCATTCAAGCTGCATTGTGAAACCCCATTGGGCACAGATGCTCTCTCCTCATCTCGATCCTAGTGGTTGATCAAAGCCTCTAACTTCCTTTGGAAGGATCTCATCATACCTACCACATCTCCCACAACAACCTGCTCCTGCTCAGTGGTTTGTTCTTCCCCATCAGGCTATACCCCTCTGACGTATATACTAACGGAGGTGTCACACCTTTCCTCCAACACCACATCGTCTACTTCCCCCGCGTTCTCTAACCGTATTTACCTGCATGTACAATTTAAAAATTTAATAAGCAATATAATTTTAATCATTTATTTTACACAGTGGAGGGCGTAATGGTCCAATGTGGCAGGGTTTAACCCTCTCTGATACCATATGTAACAACCCTTTCATACAAAACAAAAAATAAGTAATTACAACTAAGTGTTTTTTTCTTTTATGAACTAAAGGATACAAAACCATCCATTATGATAATTATATGAGTAAGGACAATAAATTACAATGACAACAATTAGGTAATCTAATTATTCCTATTCAACATTACTATAATTTTCCAAAGAATCATAATGTATCACCTAAACAACATTATAGAAATAGTCAAGATGAAAATATCAATACAAATTTAATTTTCCTAGTGCCTAACAATGTAATAACACCACGACATCCAAGGTTAGCAAAATTAAGATATATACTTCCCAAACCAGTCCTATTATAAATAAACTTCAATTAATCCACCATCACAACATTACACTTGATTCTATAACTTTTGTTGCTCAAAAAGTAATTACAATTATGGTTACCAATTCATCGCTATGTTATAAGATTTTGTCGTGACCATTATCGTAATTCCAATTAACAAATTTAACTATAAGCACTGATTTTTCATGGTGTAAGGGCTAATCATCTTAATTCAAGAGCTTCAATTCACTACTATTATTAAAATATAACATCTACTAAGTGAATTCCAATTGAATGTCGATAAGTTCCAATTATAATGAATTTCAAGTGTCTACTTTATTTTAATAATTGTTTGCTATAAAGATGAACAATTAAAAGTGACACCTAAAAATCTAACAAGAAAGATGAACATTCCATTCCAATATAAATTTTAATCTTCAACCCCATGATTTCAATAATGGTTACTTTTTTACAATTACTATTAGAATTACTTGAGATGATAACTATAAAATAAAAACTGTTATGATCATCTAGTAGATGTAGATGTTAAACATAATGTAACCTCAATAGTCTGACTGTACACTGCCAGCTGTCTTGGCCAGTTGTACTTTCTATTCTTGTTTATATTGAGCCTATTTAGCTCAACCATCTCGCATTGTACTTATCTTCTCTTCTTCATACATTCCAATATATTGTTCTATCGATCTTCACGGATCTTGAGAGCATGCGACATAGTATTTTTCACAAGGTTTGGAGAGTTGTCCATCATAATCTCGAAAGATCCTCGCAGGAAACTTCCACGAGGAAGAAGACCATCTTACTCTTAAAATATCAACGTAGGAAGCTTGCAGAGGAAGCAGAGCGTACAACTCTCGAAAGATCTAGGACAAAGAGAACGCAGAAGAAGAAACAATAAAGATTCTTGTCATTTTTTCAAGAATCATCAAAATTCACGAAGAAGACATTAAGAAGGCAAAAGCGTTGAAGATTTCATGGACATTTGTTCAAGTTCATGGAAGATTGTTAAAGAAAGAAGAAGCATCTAAAGAATTGCAGGAATTCTTCAAATCTATCGAAGCAGAGCTGCAGAACAAAGGAACATTTAAAGAACTTGAAGAATTCATTCAAAATCGTTAAATATTGCTGCAGAAGGCACAATCATTTAAATATTTTTGGAAATCGCTCAAATCTGTCAAAGATTGTAGCAGAGAACGAATAACTCGTGAAATTCTTTCAAATCTTTGAAAGATTCACGAATCTTTCTTCCACAGGAGTAAAGAACACATCTCTGGTGAAAAGAACAGCCACTGAGGCCGTAAGATTCATCCTGCGAACGGATCCAGAGCGAGAAACCAGTTCAGAAGGGATGAGGAGAGCGCTGAAAAGGAAAAATAATTTAAGTCGTTAGATCTTGCGCAAAGGACCAACAGTTGTTGGATCAGCGAGAAGGTGCACGAGGTTCAGTCCTCTGTAGATCACAAGAGAATTCTCTACTTGTGAAGTCGCGAAATTCCGAGTCATTCTGGATCGTTGGATCATGAAAGATCGTGAGTCATTGATCTTGTCTCATCGCCAACTCAGTAATCAGGAGTTGGATGCGCAAAGGTGATTGCACTCCAAAAACTCCGATACGCGATATCGCGAAAACCCGAGAGAACTTGTGAGTCGTCCATCTCAGAGGACAACTGGCAGCAGATACGAGTGTTGTCAAATCGACATTTCAGAGTTCGTGGTTTTGAACGACCGTCGCAACACAAGCTCGAAAGTCATGAAATTGCGATTCCTGAAATCTCGATGAGATCTCAGTAGTTCATTTGCTTGGACACGTGGCAGACATCAAGGAAATCGTCGGTGTTTCGGCATCCGAGGTTTCAATTTGTGTCAATGGAGCATCGCAAGTCGTGATATCACGAGGTTTAATCAGGACCGTCCATTTGTTGAGGACACGTGGCAGAGATCGAGGATTTCGAAAAATTTCCCGAAAGCAGAGTCCATCAGCATTACGAGATTCGACAAATCGTGGATCCTGGAAACGAGAAGTTCACAACATATCAAATCATGAATTCACGAGGAGAAATCAGGCCCGTCCATCTATTAGAACACGTGGAGACGATTAAAGCAATCGAAAAATTTCCCAAAAGGAAAGCGCCATCAAAAAATCAGAGATCGGGCAATCGAGGAGTCAGAAGAGCTCGTCATCAGAACTCGCAAAATCCCGATTCGCGATATCTCGATAAGATCTGGGCTGTCAGATCAAAAGAAGATCTGGATTATTGATTTGTCCAAAAGCAAATTTCGCATTTCGCCAATTTGAAAGGCAAAAAACCCGAAAAGCCCGTAGCACTTTAAAATTAAGGCGTGTGGTCACATTGCACAGTGACTAAGGCCAAACTCAAGGCCGATAAGTGCTTTTCAACCATTTTCAAATCGGAATTTTGGCGATCAGAGGTAAATACGAAATTTCCCTCTACTTTTTCTGCAATTTTTTTTTATGGCGTCGTCTTGCAATTTAGCACCAACTCAGGGACTGATTCTTCTTGGAAAGAATTATGAGTTTTGGTCTCTTCGGATGAGATCGTTATTTCAAGCACAAGAGTGTTGGGAACCAGTGGATCTTGGATATGTGGAACCAAATCCAACCGCCCTCACTGCCATGATAAATCCACAACTAATTGCTTAGGCAACACTGAGGAACAAAAAAAGTAAGCCAAATTCTGGATTCAAAATTCTATGGATGACTCGATTTTCTCGAAAATCACAAGCGCTGGTACTTCCAAACAGGCCTGGGACATCCTTAAATCCTCCTATCAAGGAAATGACAGGGTCAAAATAGTTAAACTGCAGACCTTGTGGATGCAATTCGAGATTCTAAGGATGAAAACATATGAAACTATGGATCAGTTCATGACTAGAGTCATGGGAATCGTGAACCAGATCAGACCGATTGGTGAAACCATCATTGATCAACAGATTGTTGAGAAAATTCTCAAAAGTTTACCCAAGAAATTTTAAATGGTTGTAATAGCATTCCTTGAATCCATGGATCTGTCAAGATTTTCCACAGATGAATTAATTGGTTCTCTGGTGACACATGAGACCAGACTGCATCTCACAGATGAGTCAATCTCCAATGCTTTCAAAACTCAATTCTCCTTTAGCAGAGGGAGAGGTAGAGGAAGAAGCAGAGGTCACCAAGGAAGAGGGGGAAATCAAAGTTACCCTCACTCCAGTGGAGGTAACAGACAACAATATCCGAATCAAAATTTCCAAGGTCAAAGACAACAACAACATAATCAACATCAGAATTTCCAGCCTCAAAGAGGCAGAGGGAGAAGATCAAATGAGAAATCAAGCATACAATGCTATTACTGAAAAAAGTATGGGCACTATGAATCTGAATGCAGGAAGAAGCATGGAGATCAGCTCTCAGGCAGAGCATATGTGTCAAATCAGACAGGAGAGAACTCAAGAGGTATGTTTCTCTCATGCCACAAAACTGAACAACAACCTAAAGATCTCTGGTTGTTGGACAGTGGATGCAGAAATCACATGACAGGTAACAATGAATTACTTTCATGCATTGATTCTTTAATCTCATTTGATATTACTCTTGGAAATGATTACTTAGTCAAAGTTCAAGGAAAAGGAATTGTTCCTATTCTTACTAAAAAGAATGTCAAGAAAGACATATACAATGTCTATCATGTTCCAGATTTGAAACATAATTTGTTAAGTGTAGGATAGCTCATTGAACATGGCTATAAGGTACTTTTTGAGGGAACATATTGTAAGATATATGACAAAATCCCAAGTAGAAAATTGATTTCTGAAATCCATATGACTCCCAATAGGATGTTTCCCCTTACTCTCAGAACTGCAAATCTAAGTCAACCATATGCACAGAGTGCATCAACCCTGAATGAAACAATGGTTTGGCATACAAGATTTGGACATCTACCATTTTAGAGTCTAAGTCTTCTTCAGAAAAACTCCATGGTCAAAGGTCTACCTATCTTTAAAGAGCAAATTCCCCCATGTGAGTCTTGCATACTTGGAAAACATAAGAGAACTAGTTTTCTACAGTCTTCCAGTCAAGCCAAACAACATCTTGAACTTGTTCACACTGACCTATGTGGACCAATGCAAACAGAGTTAATAGGTGGTATCTTTTACTTTCTAACATTTATTGATGATTTCAGCAGAAAAATATGTATCTATTTTCTCAGATACAAATCTAAAACTTTTGCAAAATTCAAAGAATTCAAGGCAGAAGCTGAAAAATAGAGTGGAAAATATATCAAAGCACTTAGGTCAGATGGAGGAGGAGAATACAACTCCAAAGAATTTGCAAATTTCTGCAAATCACAAGGCATAATCATGCAAACAACAACCAGGTATACTCCACAACAGAATGGAGTGGCTGAAAGGAAAAATCAGATAATAATGAATATGGAAAGAACACTTCTTAAAGAGAAAAGTTTGTCAAATAGGTTTTGGGCTGAAGCAGTAGCATGCTCATTTTATCTCCTGAATAGATCACCAACCACAAGTGTAAATATGAAAGTTCCTCAAGAAGCATGGAGTGGCACAAAGCTAAATGTTGCACATCTAAGGACATTTGGATGCATAGCATATGCACACATACCTTCCAAACTAAGGAAGAAACTTGATGACAAAAGTGAGAAATGTATTTTCACTGGATATAGTGAAACATATAAAGCTTATAGACTTTACAATCCAATCACCAAGAAACTCATTCTCAGCAGAGATTTAAAATTTCTAGAGAATCAATTCTGGAATGATTCAAAAAATCAGCAAAAGGACAGTCAAAATCCATTACTACCAAGTTCTGAAAATATAGAAAATTCAGGACATCAAGTACCTCAAACAATTCTTCCAAGATTGCAAGTACAAAGACAACCTAAAAATTCTCAGGATAACTCAACTTCCAGCAAAGAATCATTCTCTGAACCACAAAATCAAAGAACTCGAAGTTTGAGAGAAATCCATCAGCAGTTGGATGACTTTGAACAACACAATCTTTTTGCTTCAATGTCATGTCAGCCTACATCCTTTAAGGAAGCAGCTAAGGAGCCACATTGGGTTCAAGCCATGAACCAAGAAATTGACTCCATTGAGAAGAACAAGACATGGGATCTTGTTGATTTTCCCAGTCACAAGAAAAGTATTGGTGTCAAGTGGGTTTACAAAACTAAACTCAATGAAAAAGGGTAGATTGAAAAACACAAGGCAAGACTTGTTGCCAAAGGATTCTCACAACAACCAGGTACTGATTATCATGAAACTTTTTCTCCAGTAGCAAGATTAGACACTGTAAGGAATTTATTGGCCATAATAGCACAACACAAATGGCAAGTGTACCAGATGGATGTCAAGTCAACATTCTTGAATGGTTTACTAGAAGAAGAAGTTTATGTCGATCAGCCACCTAGATTTGAAGTCCAAGAGCACCCATCCAAAGTATATCGGTTGAAGAAAGCCTTGTATGGTTTAAAGCAAGCTCCAAGAGCTTGGTACAACAGAATTGACACTTATCTGATCAAAAGTGGTTTCAGGAGAAGTCAAAATGAGCCAACTCTTTACACCAAAACAGATCAACACAGTAAAATTTTGATTGTATGTTTATATGTTGATGGCATGATCTACACAGGAAATCTTGAGTTAACAGATTTTAAACATGCCATGCAATCTGATTTTGAGATGACAGATCTTGGCATAATGAAATATTTTTTAGGGATTGAGGTTAATCAATCAGCCAAAGGCATTTTTATTTGTCAGCAAAAGTATACGGCAGACATCATCAAAAGATTTTGCATGGAAGGATGCAATCTAGCAGAAACCCCAATACCATTAGGCACAAAATTGAGCAAGAATGATGAAGGTCCTATTGTGGACTCTACCCTGTACAAAAGTTTAGTAGGCAGTTTGTTGTATCTTACAGCAACTAGGCCTGACATTATGTATGCAGCCAGCCTTGTTTCCAGATTCATGGAATCACCCAAAGATTCACACTGGAAAATGGCGAAACAAATTTTGAGATATGTTGCAGGAACTCTCAATTTTTTCTTATGGTACACTAAATATGATAGTAATCAACTTTCTGGTTACACAAAGAGTGATTTTGCAGGCAACCTAGATGACAGGAAAAGCACATCTAGACATGTTTTTCAACTGGGCACGAACCTGATTTCATGGGCATCAAAGAAGCAGCCAATTGTATCAATATCTTCTGCAGAGGTAGAGTATGTAGCTGCTACCTCAACATCTTGTCAAGTTGTGTGGTTGAGACGAATATTGAAAGATATGTCACAAACTGAAAATGATCCAACTCCTATTTTTTGTGACAATACATCAGCAATTGCTTTATCCAAGAACCATGTGTTTCACAAGAAAAGTAAACACATTGACACTCGGTTTCATTTCATACGCGACCTAGTCAATAATGGTGATATTGCACTACAATTTTGTGGTTCTCGAGATCAGCTTTTTGATATCTTTACAAAGCCACTAGGGAACTCAGTTTTTGATTTTCAGAGACAACACTTAGGCATAATCAGTGCTGATGATTGTAACTGTTGAGTTTAAGAAGGAGTGTTAAACATAATGTAACCTCAACAATCTGACTATACATTGCCAGCTGTACTTTCTATTCTTGTTTAGCTTGAGCCTATTTAGCTCAACCATCTTGCATTGTACTTATCTTCTCTTCTTCATACATTCCAATATACTGTTCTATTCTTTTCTCTCTGCATTTCTCTTTGCTTCACAATTTATGAGTAGATAACATATTAAATTGCTTAGCTTCTCATAAGTGATTTCAATTTAAGCAAATTATTACAAATATAATTTAATATTATTTATCTTCTAACATTCACAAATTTCTAACTAAAAGGAAGTTCTCAAAATTGATATCACCGCCTATTTCTAAGAATTCTAATAATAAAATTGAGACCACCACCCATTTTTGTTTCCTCAAGCCAAATTCCAAGCAACAAGTAATTGGCGTAATCATTCAAACGGTACCTAGATGTCGACATTCGATGGTTTTCTTGCAAAGGTAAAATAGATGGATAAGTGAAACTCAACTGGCATCAAAGATTGAGGGATTGGAAGTTAAAGCTAGCCTTAATCAGAAAATGAGTCCTTCGTATCCATGTAAGTCTAGTTAAAAATGTACATTGAGCTCTTATTTAGAACCACGAGAAATAATGACCTGGGATTTAACTTCTTGTTCATTTCTTATAATCATATTTTGGGTTGTCGTTGAGTTCGTCTTAGGCATGATTTTTTATATAAAGAGAATTTATATCAGCTATTAAAAGATCAAAAGATGCGTTGATTTTGGTGCAGTTGTAGCTTATCACATAACCTTGAGAGCCAACTCATCTAATTAGAACACTTATCGCCAAGTTGTCTGTGAGACCACAACAATCCCAATGGAAAATCCCACGAATCCATAAATTATGGAGAATGCGTCATATATTCAAATAATAAGTAATATAATTAAAAACAACAATAAGGAACGGTCAAATATCACATCTATGAAATAAAATTATATGGATAGTAAGTCGTTAATGAACTTCAAGAATTTCTACAGGAATGGTGGTTCCTCTCTAATGGGTAGTACTCTACAACTGTAATCAACTCTATCGAAGTGATCTCTATCAGTGAGGGCATATCTATATCAGAAAAAATCTTATTTCTCACATGGGAAACACTGAGGGAAGACTTCTTGTAATTTACAAGAACTTATTACTCGAATGAGATAATCTCTGTCAATGTACACGGAAGCAAGATATTGCAATAAATATACTGATTTCTTTATTGATTTGAAGCATCTCCAGACCATTATGAAGTATCCTCGGATGATAGTTTTTCGCTGTATCCGGTAACCTTGAAGGGTGCATACGCCGCTCCTACAACAGTTGCTTGGTGTGAGCAAGGCAGTTCGTAAGGATATTTTTGTTGCCTTTGCACGGAGTAAAACGTTGGGGGTAGTGTCAAGAGATAGAGATGGTAATTCTCAGGCTCATGGATTTAAATCATTGCATAGACGTTATCACAGTGGTTAATACTTGTCAACATACATACTCTAGTTTAGGGATGTGCAGAGCGATGACATCAATACATGTTGATACTAAGATCTCTTTTTATACTAAAATGATGCAGGAGCATCGCTCAACTACCAAGCGAGCCAGCGCGTGGAGAAAGGGAGACAGCTGGACAAGCCAGTGAACTTCATATTTTGAATTT
>JASDQU011400781.1:25975-43814 GCA_032191745.1 Picea mariana
AACTTGCAATTGCGGTCTCTCTTTGGCTTCTTGTTGTTATCTATGTGATGTCCATAATAATGGCAAATCTTATGACTATTATTGTGGCATATCTCATGATTGGGATCTTGTTCCACATCGATACTTTCCTCTTAGCTGCTATGCTCGTAAGGACCAGAATCTTGCAATCCATAATTTGATGGTGTCTATACCTAAGGCAGGCTTAAAGATCAGGACTCATCCAAAGAGAGGTTTGTTCTTTTCATTCTCTGCTTTATGTGGCCATTTCAGAATTTCTTGGTTCAGTTCACCAAACTTCAATTGATGAAGAGCTGTTGTAACTTGCTTACCAACTTTGCACCAAAAACACTTCAAGCTCTTGCACTTTGCAATTCTACATTTTACTCACCAAGTAGATGGACTGGGAGAAGGCATTTCTAAACATGATTATGGTTCTCCACATGCCTGCTGCCACTTCACACCTTTTGTCTTCTTCAACTGTCATGCCTTTTAGGGATGGAGTCTTTTAATCCATAAACTGATGATCTTTCCACATAAAGATCCAGGTATTGGCTTAGAGAGGTTTACTCTGTTCATTCTCTGTTCTATCTCACTTTGAAGTTCAGTGATCCAATCCGTAGAACCCCAATGTTGAAGGCCTTTTTTGATTTTGAGCTGGCGAGCTCAGCACTCAAATGTAACTCTATGCTTATTAAGTTATTAGGCATCTGCATTCTCATGTTGCTCGCCAACTTGCACACATGCTTCACAAAACGCCCAGATGGCAGATCTTTTTGCATTTTTTAATTCTACATTTCATTTTTTTGAAGGCTGGTTGGGAGGAGGCAGTTTATAAGCATGGTTTCAGTCAGAAAACTATGGTTTGCCAGGAAATCTGTTTTATTTATTTATTTATTGGTTCTTTCTTTAATTTAAATTTTTGTTTCGGTCTCTGGAAAATGTGACTTATATTTGGCCAATACATAGAAAATAATACATTGAGTAACTGTACATCAGTAGGTCAATGCATAAACATGCGGATTACCCCTCCTTACATAAGCAAGGAGAGAGCATATCTGCTTTGGCACCGATTTGAAGAGAGTCTATATCGTTTTTGAAAAACCCTATACCTGCTGGAAACTGTATTGCCTCTGATCTGATTTGAACGCTGTGAATTCGCCCATGTGGAGTGGAATGGCTTCTCTATTAAAAGTAGCCCTGCATCGCCTTTTCACAAGAAGGAAATGCCAATCAATCTTATGGTGTTCCCAAATGTTTTTAACTGCCCACATATCATCCATCCATCTTTAAAAATGACCCCAAAGGCTTTGCCAGGAAATTGCATAAGAGAATAGACATAGGAATCAAAAGAAATTGTGATTTCAAAGGTTAGGTAAACCAGTTGATCTGAGAGACATTGATATCTCAGTCATTTTTTCTCTGAAAACCTTCAAGGAATTGAGGCCCAGATTACATACTATGCATGCAGATACAGTTTCATTTTTTAGAAGCTTCTGATGTTTGTCTGTATGATTTCTACATAGGAATTTAAGTTATGATCACTACTGGTGCCCCTGTTACCCAGAACTGCATCTAAGCTATGAATTGTGACCCTAAAACATTGCTGAGGCTTAAACATGTTTGCCTCTGAACTCACAAATAGAAAATATGGGTAGTTAGGTGCCAAAGATGCTAGTACTTTTACAGATTTCATATTTAGTTTTTACATCTACTTCAACTGACTCATGAGACTGGAGCCCTTAGAACAATTTAAGCGAATTTGAAATGCTTTCAAGGAACTATTGCTGGTGGCCAGGGCCTGTGCACAGTGTATACATGAACACTATAGGGTGGCTTTCTTTCCAAGAGTTATTGTAGGAAGCCAGGGCCTATGTAATGCGTGAAAATGGTTTCTTCCAGTGGATTGAATTCATGCTCTGGCATTGACATCTGAGTTGTCATACCTAAAATATTAACAAGCTTTTAGGAGATTGAAGTTGGAGAAAATCACCCATTAAGTAAACTTGTAGTATATTCGCAAACACAATTTTCAAGGTTAGAAGTTCCTTGTAAGCAGACATGGATATTGACAGGCAAACTGATCATTGAGGATTGTTTTATATTTGATGCAAATCCCACTTACCCCCCCAAAAAGTTCCAAACTTTTTCGAGCTGTTAGTAGGTTGGTGTTGTCTCTAGTCGGATTCAACAGACATAGCATCTTTTTAGATACTTTTTGGTTCGTGGCAAGAACTGTTCTCAGTGTACAATCGCAGCATTGAACTGCTATTATGCCATGGCTTTTAAGTTCTATGTGGGTGCACCCTACATAGCATTATATGTGTAGTATACCTGATGAAGGGATAATAGTATTAATAGATTACTAGCAATGATGATAATATTATTAATAAAGGGTCAGTCATAATGATAAGTCATAGTGTAAGGCTATAACCTTAGGGAAAACTACAACTGGTATTGCATTGTAGGAATTCATCAAGTTTGGAGTTATTTGCTTCTTTTTCCCTGTTTGAATAATCAAGACATCAACTTATCAATTCATTAAATTAATTTAGATTACAATTCAATCAGGACTTACATGTCTTGATTAATGTTAGAGGAAAATGTCCAGACCTTTATTCATTCTCAAATTTGCTTTTCCTGCAATAGAGTCCAGCCTAACCCAGCCCTTTGAAGGCCATTTGCTTCACTTGTCCTTCATATGAAGCCTTATCTACATTTTCTTCCCTCAATTGCTAAAAATCGTTTGTGTATTTTGGTCGACAGAGTACATGGCTCCGTCTTGCAACGATACAATGGTATTTTCTAATTTATTATTAAGTCTATTGCTCAAATTGAACATGCGTCAAGTAGATTATGATTCTGTCTGCATTTCAGACACTGATTATTCCTATCATAGGCCGTTGCTCGAAATGGAATAGTAAGTCTCTTTGGAATGCTACTCAAACCTACTAGATTATAGAGAAAGAAAAGAGTTTGTGACTGTAGGACACTCTCCATCATATTGTTGGTTATATCATGTCCCTTTCAAATAAGTAACTCATTCTGTTTTTTATAAATTTAAAACAAAATTTGCAGTTTTACTGAGATATTGATCATCCATTTAGAACATCCTGCCTAGACAACTAGAAAGTAGGACGCTTTCAGAATAACTTATAAAGTAATGGTGTTTATGGAATGGCCAGTCATAAATATGTAACCATCTTAGGAGTCATAAACCATTTAATTGCTATTCCAAATATGAGATTGAAATGAATCATAAAAGTTAAAACATAGCTGGTCGAGGAAGCTTTAGATACAATAAATTCTTTCCTTATGGTGTGGTAACAGTAAATGTAGCAAATTGAAAATCCAGATTTTCGATTTTCTCTTCATACATATTAAGATTGATCATGGTGTGCATATGATTAGTAACATTTTACCTTACATCAAGATTGCACTGATAGGCACGTGGAAATTAAATTTCTTAAACTCTTAGAAGGCAATTATGCATTTATTTTGCTCTCAGAAGACTGCAGCATTTTTTTTGTAACTTTACAAAGCCATAGACTTTATTGACCCATGCGTTTCTTTTTTGCAGGAGAGACATTTAATGATGTAGTTGGTAGCCCTTACTATGTAGCTCCTGAGGTGCTGCGCAAGCATTATGGTCCTGAAGCTGATGTGTGGAGTGCTGGAGTCATTCTCTACATTCTGTTGAGTGGAGTTCCTCCATTTTGGGCAGGTAAAGTGATTGACTTATAATATTCCTGTATGCACAATGGATGAAACTTTGGAGCTCAAGAAGCTATACTCATCCCCATTGGATAAATGTTATTCTGTGCCTTCAGAAACCGAACAAGGGATCTTTGAGCAGGTCCTCCAGGCTCAACTTGATTTCTCATCAGAACCATGGCCTGGGATTTCAGAAAGTGCCAAGGACTTAATTAGAAAGATGCTTGTTAGAAATCCTAAGAAGAGATTGAGAGCTCACCAAGTTCTATGTAAGTATATTGTGTGTGGATCAAGATAAGGATTCACAGCAGCAGAAGCTGTAGTGAGTGAGAATGACGATAGCTTTTTAAGTGATCGAAACGTGGAAGATGAAGTCTTTGTAAAAGTTCATTGCTTGAACAGAGGATGCTTTACTAATATGGTTGAAGCTTGTCTAGGTTGCATTGAATATCTTGTCCTAATATATAATTATTTCCCGACTACTTTATGCTCCAGGCCACCCTTGGATTCAAAAGGATGGTGTTGCTCCAGACAAACCTCTTGATTCTGCAGTATTATCTCGATTGAAGCAATTCTCTGCAATGAACAAGATTAAAAAGATGGCTTTACGGGTAAGATTCTATCACGGTTCTCAATTTCTTTCTAATTACATGCAGGAGGTATATTTAGGCCTTCCGGTGCCAGGGGCAAAATAACTACTGGGAGATAAACTTACTGTTATGAAGGATAAATGTTGTTTTGCACCTACTGTTATGAAGGATAAATGTTGTTTTCTTAAATTAAAGTATAATGTGTTATGCAAAGCCTGGTAAAGTATCTCTGCACATACTTTAACTTTTAAGCAATGATGGAAATAGGAAAGATGTAACATCTTCAACCATATTTACCCTTAGCAGAGTTCTTAATGTGTTACTGTGAGAAATTATAGAGCAGTATAACTTTGTTTATCTGAAATTATATATCTGCTAAGTGGCTTTTATTTCTCTTTTCACTCTGTAGCTCTTTTATGGCCTCAACACAATTGTCTTGCTTTCCACAGTAAGGTTTGGAAACATATTTAACAGGATTCCTAGTTGTGATCAACTTCAGCTTGAAATATAGGGTTTTTGGTTTGAGGTCAAAGATGTCAAGTGGTACATTGTTTCAATCTTAATACTACTTTTCCCTCAATATCTCTACCCAGAAGGGGTTTTGAATTTAAACAAGAAATATATTTGGATATGCTGCTTTCTCCAGATAACGATGTTGGTCTTATGTTATTTATTCACCATTGCATGTCTCTACAGTGAAAGTTCGGGTTCAGTAGCTTCATGCATTTCTGCACAATATATCTACTATGATAGTTTTGAGTACATAACATGCCAATAATAATCCTAGAAGATCTGAGCTTGCACAATTTTAGTGTTTGATGTGAGAGTGGTATCTGATGAAATTGGTTGTCTATTTTAGGTTATAGCTGAAAGTATGTCAGAAGAGGAGATTGCTGGTCTAAAGGAGATGTTCAAGATGATAGATACAGACAACAGTGGCTCAATCACCTTTGAAGAACTCAAGGAGGGATTAAAAAGAGTTGGTTGTGATCTCATGGAGTCGGAGATTCAACAACTCATGGAGGCGGTAAGTGTCAATAGCTGCAGGTTGCACCGAATCTCATATTTAAATACTCAAAATTCTGTCTTCTCTATTTTGTTCCCTTGTGAGAAGCATATGTTTTGGATATTGTGACCACTTGATATTGACAAATCTATTGCCTTGGATACTGTTAGGTTTCAGTAATGTTTTCTTATGACTATCATAATGAATTTGGCAGGCCGACATAGACAATAGTGGTACTATAGACTATGGTGAATTTGTTGCAGCTACTTTGCATTTAAACAAGGTTGAACGTGAGGACCATTTGTTTGCTGCCTTTTCCTACTTTGATAAAGACTCAAGTGGATATATTACTCTTGATGAACTACAACAATCATGCCATGAATTTGGTATTGAGGATTTTCAGCTTGAAGAAATGATCCGAGAAGTGGACCAAGATAATGTAAGATTGTTTCTTGCAAAGCCCCCATACTTGTATGTTGTTGCCTTAGCATATATTCAATTTCAATGACATGCATCTTTGTACATTTCTCCACGTTGGTGTGCAAGATCTTCTTTCCTTGAAGTTGTCTGTGGAATCCAAATGTTGTCTTAGAATCCTCTATTCCTTTGGACTGTTATTTTCAGTGTTTCTAAAGGTCACATTGAGCATAGGAAGATACAAAAAATGCTTGAGGATGCAAATAATTGGAGTTTCAAATGAAAAAATTGCTAGATTTTTTTGAAGAAGTTTGCAGTTCATTTCTGTAATAATGTGTAGGCGAGTGTTAAATAGTTTCACTTTCATCAAAAACCCCAACATTTTCTAAAGAAGGAATCTGTCAAACACCTTGTTCTTCCTATTTGAATGTTGTATAAGATGCAGTATGCCATTTTTGTGTAATGGATGAAAACCATCATGTATGGTTTCAGAATCAAAACATCTTTAGTGGCTCTGACGATAATCTATTTTTTCCCAGAAACAGATGAGAAAATTTCTGATAAATCTTAGGGCCACTTCACATGGGCTGTTAGAGGCTAGAACAGATCGATTAAGGAAAAGAAATATTGCAAAACATTGTATGACAGAAATTTTCACGTAGCTTGAGAAATGAATTTATATTGATGTCCACAGATGACCAAATTAGGTCAACAGGACTTGAAAGAACAGCAAGTAATGACAGCAATGCAAGGAGTGCCCAAAGCATCCTGTCCAACGAATCTAAACTAATAGTAAACAACAGGTATCATTACAAGGGGAGTAAAAAATGGTAAACCTAAAAACTACAAACATGCATTATTCAGTTCAACTTCAATCTGCACAAAGTTTATTGTTAATCGAAACATTAACAGGGTATGTGTAAAGTCCTCAACACTTAATGAACTCAGCCTTAAGGATGTAGCCCTTACTAAAGCATATGGAAGCTGCTAAGAATATCCAACTAATGAAGCTATTTAACTTCTTAGTTTTTAGGGGTGGTATCTATGAAAACTTGTCTTTCAGACATCATCTATCAGAAACCTCATTCCACACATGTTGCCGAAATGTTGTCATTTTACAGAAACAGGCCGCTTTCATTCTTTTTTTTTATGTCCTCTTTATATTTTTAACCTTGCATCTTTTTATTTAAAATTTCCAATCTTAGTCTAGGAACAATGAACATTCCTAAAATTACTGGGAATGACTCCCACCTGAGGAACACCCCTGATCTGCATCCCAATTAAGTGGCACTGGGCACATTTTCATGGCATTTTGAGAACAATCTTTACTCGAGCATGAAATTGTTGCAGAAGCTGCTATTCTTTCTGACGGATAGTCTAGCTTTCGACATTCAAGCAATTCTATGAACAAGAAATTTGTTTCATTATTGGCTAGATGTATGCATTGCTTTGGTGGATGTTCTTCAGTATTCCTGGTGCCTTATTTCAGTTTCATTTACATGATTTGGAATTTATGATTATGGTGAGAAAAATATGTTAGGTTAGAATTGCATTCTACTTTTAGAAATTTTCCTAAAATTTAGTAGCTTGTACCTTCCAATTCAGAATATAGGATGCCATGTGAAATGTCTTACTATTATGACATTATTTTTTATCTCTTTGGTTTCTTTTCTTCTTCTAGCAATCAATATTAGACAGTCTTACAGGAGTTTTCTTTTATATTAGTTGACATACTCTTTTCTATGAATTGCAGGATGGAACTATTGATTTCAATGAGTTTGCAGCAATGATGCGGAAAGGGAATAACTTTTTTGGGAAAATAACCGCACGAAATAGTACAAGTACATGGATGTACTGAGATTTGGTTAAATTTGACCAAGGAGCCCTTTGTTGTCATTTTGACACATATTTGTACCCAGCTCCATGTAATTAATTATCCTGCAAGATTCCCCACCATAGTTTTTTCTATGTATTGCACACAATTGATAGGAAGTGATGTTTCCCTTTGTTGAATGTAAAGTTTTCTTGTTATGTTGAGCATGCCAGTTCAATTTTCCCTTAATACAATAAAGAGATGCTGAATATTCCTGACTTGACTGCATTTGACTTACGACATTCCCTTGTGGCTGCAATGTCATGCATTTCATTGAACTTTTAGCTTGAAGGATTGATTGATAAACCAAGGGATGATAAATTGTAGATCCTATTATTATTTTTCTGTATCTGTTAGAAACTCTCAAAGCATTTCCTTATATATATAGGGTAACTAGTTGTAGGGTTAAATTCGGGGGAACAAATCATTCCATGCTTATACATAGTGCACTCATAGGAGCAATTGATTCAGTATGAAATAAGATTTCGTTAGGTTGGAGAAAGTACATTACACTAAAATAAAATGATTACATGACGGCTCATCCAAATCTTAAAATGCTAGATGCTGTCCCCTGTGGAAAGAAGAGAATTGTATGAATAAAATCAATGATTCTGATGGACGTTGACCCCTAATAAATTTAGCAAACAACCTAAATGGAAAGAGTGTATGTCTAGAGCAGGTTATAGATTAAAATACTATCGTAAACCTAAAACCATTTCCTATGGATAGGATTGCCATGAAGGTGCAATATGTAACAGTCCCAAGTAAGTCACATGCAACAAAATCAAGTTGCAAATATTGCAAATATAGGATGCACTGTGCAGTTGTAGTGGCAATGTCAAAAGCATACTGATCGATGGCTGCAGTAGACATGAATGCTGCAATGACAGATTGTAGACACCAAAGTAAGGCAGTGTTAAGTTGCTTAAGGTACAACTTTGGAAGATAAAAAGATGGGAAGCCAAAACATTATAGTTCTAGGGAGAAAATTGGACATGCTTTGTGTCACAGAAATGTCTTGTACAGATATTGGCATATGATAGGAAATGTAAGAGAGGAGGAAGAGGATAGTTGAGAGTGTAAGTAACAGAGCTCACAGAGTGAGTGAACTTTAGGTGGCATAATTGTGTAATTCTAATTGTACATGGTTGTTTATACTTTATACTTGAACAGGGTTTACACAATTTTGCTGCATCAGTTTTGGCATTAGAGCAACAAGTATGGGTCAATAAGGGGATTGCCTTTGAATGGGAAAGGAGAGAAAGGTGTATTGTAAGAGCCAGAGGATATGTTGATGACAAGTTTGGAAGAATTTACTCTAGGTACATTGAATGGAACATCATTGAACACTACTTCGTTGATGTAATCGATTGAGATGGTGACTTTGCCTTACATTTCATTGGATGCACAAATCCTTATTATTTTGGAGCTGACCCAAGGAGTAGCTTAGGATGCAAGACTAAAAGAAGGTTATGCTTCTTCACTACCACATCTAGATGAGGTCTCATTGGCTATCAATATCAATAAACCATGTTCAGAAGCTCCTCTATTTAGAACTCATTGGAGAATAGTTTCTCACGTTATGTTTGACTACATTGAGTGCGAATATCATCAAGGAAATGCCTTCTTTCATGGACTCGGTGACTGTTATTTACTTTTCTCCCTACTATGCCATGGTAGACTTCTTGTGCATCTTTGGATGGAGTCTCCAACATTTATCTTTCACATGCCCTATGTGCTTGCTATAATTATAGAAGGGGCTGTTCTTCTTTAGTCTAGTGCTCTATCCATCGTTTGATGACTTGGAGTTGGTATTCTGTTATGCACTCTCACTGAATGACTTATTTGTTACACCATATTTTGCAATGCCTTCCTTTCCTAAGGTGGAATCAGCACCAATAGTGCCTTTTGACTTCCTCATGTTGTTCTTAAACTTATGCTAATTTTGTCTTATAATAAGCATCATCTAAAGTGCAGATGCCGAGCATCTCAAGAACTTTTTGAACTAAGGTAGTGTTAAGTTGCTGAAGGTACGACTTTGGAAGATGGAAAGATGGGAAGCCAAAACAATGTAGTCCTGGGGAGAAAATTCGACATGCTTTGTGTCACAAAAATGTCTTGTACAGATATTGGCATATGATAGGAAATGTAAGAGAGGAGGAAGAGGAGAGTTTAGAGGGTAAGTAACAAAGCTCACAGAGTGAGCGAGCTTTAGGTGGCATAATTGTATAATTCTAATAGTACATGGTTGTTTATACTTGAACAGGGTTTACACAATTCTGCTGCATCAGTTTTGGCATTAGAGCAACAAGTATGGCTCAATAAGGGGTTTTCCTTTGAATGGGAAAGGAGAGGAAGGTGTATTGGAAGAGCTAGAGGATATGTGGATGACAAGTTTGGAAGAATTTACTCTAGGTACATTGAATGGAACATCATTGAACACTACTTCGTTGATGTAATCAATTGAGATGGTTACTTTGCCTTACATTTTCATTGGATGCACAAATCCTTATTATTTCGGAGCTAACCCAAGGAGTAAATTAGGATGCAAGACTAAAGGAAGGTTATGCTTCTTCACTACCACATCTAGATGAGGTCTCATTGGCTATCGATATCAATAAACCATGTTCAGAAGCTCCTCTATTTAGAATTCATTGGAGAATAGTTTCTCACGTTATGTTTGACTAAGTTGAGCACGAATATCATCAAGGAAATGCCTTCTTTCATGGACTCGGTGACTGTTATTTACTTTTCTCCCTACTATGCCATGGTAGACTTCTAGTGCATCTTTGGATGGAGTCTCCAACGTTCATCTTTCACATGCCCTATGTGTTTGCTATAATTATAGAAGGGGTTGTTCTTCTTTAGTCCAGTGCTCTATCCATCGTTTGATGACTTGGAGTTGGTATTCTGTATTCACTCTCACTGAATGACTTATTTGTTACACCATATTTTGCAATGCCATCCTTTCCTAAGGTGGAATTAGCAACAATAGTGCCTTTTGACTTCCTCGTGTTGTTCTTAAACTTATGCTGATTTTTTCTTATAATAAGCATCATCTAAAGTGCAGATGCCCAACATCTCAAGAAATTTTTGAATTGGCGTAATCAACACTCCAATGAGCTTGGTGACTAACTTTGCTTCTACGATTATCACTTGTTGAATGGTAGTGGTTGAATTTTTGGATGTAAGGATGAACCCTCTGACTGGACTTCTATTGTAGGAGCTTTTGTTGTTGTTGCTTCTTCCATTGATTTTTAGGATAAAATTTGTCCTTGACAATGATCTTGAACTTGTCCCATGTCGTACCTCGAGTGGAACGAAGTATCTATGTTTCCTAAAACAAATTCTCCCAACATAACAAAGCTTGTCATCCAGGTGTAACTTTGTGAACAAAAGTCTTTAATCCTCTGTGTATTGCTTCACTTCACTATATGAATATAGCTACCTCAACTCACTATCAATTCATAAGGCATCCATCTAACCATCATATCACAAAATTTCCACCTTAGTTTCAACTTTGAGAGAACAAGTTGGATTTGACAATGAGCCTCTTCTACCATTTTATTTCAGGTTTACTTCCGGAGGGTCACTAGTGGATAGTAGTCTACAATGTTGCAACAAAGGTTCTTATTTAGCAACTGAGTAATTTTGGTCATTTTCCCATCAATACTCCCATATTTCCCAATTAGATTGTGGCTTCCTACTTCGAGCAATTCAATGTGACTCTATAAATCATTCTCCATTTCTTTCATTGTTTGAGAGCAAGTATTTACCATAAACTTCATATAAACTCTAGCATGTACGTGTGAAAACGATGCTATGATACCAATTTGATCCAAGCAAGAGAGCAACCGCAACACAAGTTGTGACAAGTTTGAATTGCATTCATCGATGTATGGCACGACAAAATAGCTAACTTAAACAAAACTTAAGCCATACTTCAAACCAACATTAACACAATATAATTGGGTAACAAATCAACTTCAAATTATGATTAAATGGGTAAGAATATGTCAACAAGATATGGATGTTATCATGAAGCTCAATACAAACTGTAAAACCCTAGGTCGATCCTGTTAGTAACAATTGTGGTATCAAGGCACAAAGGTACACAGGTCTGCGGAATTGCGATAAGTGCCCAAGCGTAGCACACAAAGAGATCCATTTCGGGCCCAGGTCAAGCGAGCGAGCACTCCGATTTCGACGTCCAAGATGTGTCCAAAGAATCAAATCAGCGGTGAGCGGGAAATCGCGATCAGCAAAGCTGCGCCAAGGTTAGCGCATGGATGGTGCTCGTAACATGTTTAGGGATGGATGATAGTCGCTCATCCCAAAGGGCACGTGGCCCGAGATCTGGTCACGTCGGCGTTTCGACGATCGGGAGTTCATGGGGTGAGAGTTTCGTGTTGATCAACATCGCGAAACCCCGAACCCCGATAGCACTGAAAGCATAGAAATTGGGGCCCGCGGTCTCATGAAGTGTTTTCAGCCGTCCATCTAGAGGGGACATCTGGCGACAAATAGAGCCATCTCGGCGCTTCGCCTATTGCGACTTCAACACGCAAAGAGCAGCTCTGTTATTTTTCGATGCGCGAGGTGCCGAGAAAGTCTCCGACCCGGGCCCACCGTGGCGTCGGGTAAGTTCCAGACCGTCAGATCTCAAAGGGACGCGTGGCACCAGATAGAGCCATCTCGGTGCTTTGCCTATCGCGATTTCAATTTGTAGGAGCAGCTCCTTCCCATTCGCGAATGCCGACAACGCATTAGAATTTAGCACATGGTCACAGCCCATGGTCGCTTGGGGAAAGTAGCTATGTAAAGAAGGCCAAGGCGCCGATTTCAGTCACAGGGGGGATCGTCGTGACATCCAAGCGCCATCAGGTCTGATCTCCATACTGTCTCTTGCCTGGAGTAAATGACGGCAAGAGTGGGTGGTTGAAACCTCCTTTCATTTATTAAGTGAGGGGATGGAAGGTCTGACGAGCCGTCTACTCACAGAGGTCCTGTTTGTCGATTTTTTCAAAGAAGCCATACCGAAGTCCTCAGCTCAATAGAGAAGTCTGCGCACGCCAGCCCAGCACTTAATGGCTCAGCTACCCTCTTTGCAGGGCCCATGCATAGTTAAGATGGCGCTTAAAGGAAGATATCAGTACGAGTTTGACTGAGGGGACATCAAGCTGTGAGTCACTGGGCATGCCTCTGTTAGGCGAATTTTCCTTAGTATATAGGCTCAGTTTTTGTATTTTGGAAGGATCGATGGTTGAGCAGAGCTCCCGGTTGTAAAGTTTTAATGAAGCATTGATACTCTGGTTATGTATAGACTTTTGAGACTTCTTGCCTTGTGAATGCCAGTTTCTTTTACATCTTTGTTATACTATGTTAGAACAACTCGGAATTGGAGGATCCAGTCGAGTTGTAGCTGTTATAGGATGATGTTGTAATGGATCACTGTAATAGTTACGATGTCTCTGATCAGTCCTTGTGATTTTTCCCAGCGCTGAGTGACTTGGAATTGGAGGATCCAGTCAAGTCTCTTTTCAGTTTCTTGAGACCCTGAACCAAAAGGATCTTGCATTCAGAGTCTTTCTTCTGCGAACCGCTGAAAGCCTGTTGCCCAAAGCTGTTGTTCACCTTTCTTACCAAGTATTCCACCTGCTCATCTTTTAATCAACCCACTGGCTGAAGTTTGGTCAAGACCTCCTTTGTCTCATATATGCTAGACCCAGTCCCTGAGTTAGAGTGATATCTCCTCGAGCCTTTATCTCCATTTGATCATTCCTAAACAAATCGTGACATAACACTGATGGGTGTCGGGCTCTTCTCCTGCAAGCAATCCAGGAGTGACTTCCGACGCTAACATTTCTAGCGCCGTTGCCGGGGACGAAATTGAAGATTTTCCCTGGGTAGAACGACATTGAGCCTTTGGATCCGAAGGTGCATCGGATTATTGGAGCCTTTCAAGATTGCTAATATGCACCTGGCGACTCCATTGTGACGACTCCACTGCAGCGGACCTGCCTTGTCAATTGTGGCTTTCAGAGGTAGGCATACGCGGTCTCATCCATAGCTGCCTCTAGCTACGCCTGAAACAGATCCAGAGGCGGTGCTCAGAAAGGGAAAGGCCTCTGAAGATGAAGCGTCCATCACTAAACCAGGTAATCCACCATATCCTTCTGTGGGTGCTCCTTTTTCTCCTCCTCAGTTTCCCGACAGGCCTGTTTCTGTAGTTTCTCGTTTCCTAAATTTTGGGAGTGTTCCTGTCAAGTTTTCCTCTCCTGGTCTGGGATTGGAGGGTCAAGACCTTGTCACTCCCCTCTCCCCTGAAGCTGTACCCTGGCGTAGACCCAGGACCGCATAAGATTTCCCTACGCCTAGTTTAACCACTCCTGTGCAAAGAGGAGCACCCGCTGACTTGAGCTCGTTAGCCTTCTCCTTAAATCCCCTTTTGTTTCCCACTCCACTTCGGGACTCATTCTCAATAACCCCTTTGCGAACTCCTTCTCCTCCAAATTCTCCTCCACCTAATATTCCTATGGCTGGTGCTAATCCCCCTCTGAATAGAATGGACGCCATAGTTGCTGCTAGGTATGCTCCCTTAATCTTACCTAATCCCATGACTCCTTTCCCTGCTGGAGATTATTTGAAATATATGCCCAAGTTTGCCGGGGAAGGGGACATAACTGCGGAAGAACACTTGGCTGCTTTCTACAATTATGCAGACAACCTGAACATTAGAGATGAAGATGTCTGGATGAGTGTTTTTGTCCAGACCCTGGATGGTGAGGTAAGGAAATGGTTTAGAGGATTAACTCCCGGATCTATTGCTAGAATTGAAGCCCTAAATAATGCTTTCCTGAGGCAGTGGGGAGATGATAAGGATTTCATGTATTATATGACTGAGTTCGGGTCTTTGAAGAAGATGGAAGGGGAGTCTGTCTCTGACTTCTCCAAAAGATTCAATAAGATGTACAATAAGATTCCTGATGAAATAAAGCCATTAGAAGCTTCGGCCAAGATGTCCTATGCTAGTGTGTTTGACCCTGATTTCTGTCTTTTATTGAGAGAAAGAAGAGCCACCTCCTTAGCTCAAATGCAAGACGTAGCCATAGAAGTGGAATCCAATGTATTAGCAGTCGATATATTGAGGAACGAGGCTGACGCGGGTAGAAGAAAGGGAAAGTCTGAAGCCTCAACTTCTGGCCCATCGGTGCCCCACCTTCAAGTAGATGAGCTAACCAAGATGGTGAAGTCTCTGTCTGCAGAGATGGAAAGAATGAAGGTAGAGAGGAGGCAAGCATACAAGGGCCCTTAGAGCACCGAAAACAAAGGAGGTTTTCGGAGGCCAAACAATATTGCTCCCCCGATGATGCAAAGAGACAGAGATGACCAGAAAATTCAGGTCCCTTTTCAAAACAATTTTGTGGCTGAGGAAGAAGAAGGGGAAACAGATGAGATGGATCCTGAAATCCATTGCTTCGGAGACACTCCTCCTTTTCCTCATCTCACCCAATCAGCATACGAGGAGTCCCTCATGGACAGTCAACTAAATGAACTGAGCAAAGGTGATAAGGCTAGTGGCAACCAAGGCAGGTATGATCTAAGGTCTAAGAAGAGGACAATAGCACCCGATATTCCTGAGCGGGGAGCAGAGAAGCCTGCCAATGAAATGGCGGACGGTTACAAAGGTAAGAAACGCCAACCCCTCTCTCCCATAGTCCAGAGTCATGCTCCCGAAATAAGAGAAATTTCGAAGCCTGCATCCTCCTTTAAGTTTGAGCATGAGATTCAAAAGATTAGAATCCTGGTGCCTTTAACTGAATTAATTAAACATGAAGGGTTCAAGAAATGCTTCTCTGAACTTCTGCAGTCCGAGACCCCATGCCTTCCCACAGACTCCATCAATTTGCAAGATGAAAAGCCTGCAGTTATTCTAGGTCCTATGGTAGAAGATAGGAACGACTCATCCCCTCCCTTCTACACTTCCCTGAACATACATGACAAGGTACTGCAAAACTGCTTGATGGATTCAGGGGCTTCTCACAACCTCATGCCCAAAACTGTCATGGAAGAACTAGGACTAGAAGTCACCCGAGCCTATCATGACCTCTATTCCTTTGACTCCAGGAAAGTTCAATGTCTTGGAGTTATCAAAGACCTGGTCGTGACCGTGTTTCAGTTGCCCATGAAAAGTGTGGTCATGGATATTGTAGTGGCCGATGTCCCCCCAAAATTCGGTATGTTGTTATCAAGATCTTGGATTAAAAGACTAGGGGGAACCTTGTAGATGGACCTCACATATGCTACTATCCCAATGTTTGGAGGAGAGCATAGAAGACTATACAGGGAAGCTCAATTAGCCTACATAATCAGTGACGAGGCCAACCCTACCAATCATCCCATTTTCGCCTTAGACACTGATTTAGGTTCCAGTGTGCTTCAACTCACTCATTCTTCCGAATCTCCTCTTAGACTCAGAAAGCAACCCACCATTTCCCCCGAGTTCCCTCCCTCCATCACCCCCGTCTGGAAAATGTTCTTTGATGGAGCCTCTTCCAGGGAAGGCGCTGGAGCTGGAGTGGTTTTTGTGTCACCTTCTCAGGAAACCATATCTCTGTCTTACAAATTAGAATTTGAAGCTACCAATAATGTGGCAGAGTATGAAGCTCTTGTCCTGGGGTTAAGAGCCGCAAAGGAAATGAGAATTCAGGAGGTAGCAGTGTTCGGTGATGCAGAGTTGGTAGTTCAATAGATCAGGAATGCTTATCAAGCCAAGCATCCTCGACTCAGGAGTTACAGGAATGAGGTTTGGGACCTTATTGACAGTTTCTTCTCAACGTTTAACATTTCTTTCATCCCAAGAGAGGAGAACACCTTGGCAGATTCCTTGGCGACATCGGCTAGCAATTTCAAAGTACCTTTGCCACCCAAATTCAGATATGATGTAGAGGTAAAATACAGGCCCTCCATACCTGACAACGTCAGACATTGGAAGGTGTTCGAGGACGATCTCGAGGTCAATAGGTTCTTGGAGACTGTCGAGGAATTTTCAGAAATGCACATAGACCAAGACGTCGTCTTAGAGGAAGAGCTCGACGGGGGTAATTTTCTGAATAAGATTGCAGAGCGTGACATTGTACAACTGCCCAACAACCATATTCCCAGAGGACTGGTTCCTTTGGAAAGGCTTTTTGATAGAAACGATGTGTTGTTAAAAGGAGAAGTCTCGGAGGAGGACGCTGGTACTATTCAGTGCAACATTGGGACCGAGAGTGAGCCCAAGTATGTCAAATTGTCAAGAAGTCTGACAAAGGAGCAGAGGTCTGAATACATTGGACTTTTGAGAGAATTTGCGGATGTTTTCGCCTGGACATACGAAGACCTCAAAACGTATGACATTTCTGTCATCGAGCATAAAATCCCATTAAAGGAAGATGTAAATCCGTTTAGGCAGAAGTTGAGACAGATCAATCCTATGCTGCTGCCTATCATGGAGAGGGAAGTGAAGAAGCTGCTTCAAGCTCAGATCATTGTACCACTAAGATATTCAGAGTGGGTGGCCAACTTGGTGCCAGTAAGGAAAAAGAGTGGAGAAATCCGGCTCTGTGTAGACTTTAGAAACCTGAACAGGAGCTCACGAAAAGATAACTACCCCTTACCAAAGATGGAACATATACTGCAGAGGGTAGCAGGAGCTTCCAGGATGTCCTTGATTGATGGTTTCTCTGGCTACAATCAAGTCTCTGTTCTGCCTGAGGACAGAGAAAAGACGACATTTACCACTCCATGGGGAACATTCATGTACGCCAAGATGCCGTTTGGATTAATGAATGCAGGGGCAACGTTTCAGCGTGCTATGGACATAGCTTTTATTGGGGAAAAGGATAAATTTGTAGTCATCTACCTGGATGACATCACAGTATTTTCAAAATCTGATAAAGAACACCGTGGTCATCTCAGGAAGGTTTTTTTGAAATGCAGGAATTTTGGCATTTCATTAAACCCCAAGAAATCTCTGTTCGCCATGCAGGAGGGAAAGTTACTAGGCCACATAGTATCAGCAGAAGGAGTCAGGATTGACCCAGCAGAGTTGAGGCGATACAAGCCTTATCAAACCCGAGGTCCAAGAAAGAGGTCCAATCTTTCCTCAATAAAATTAATTTTCTGAGGAGGTTTGTGCCTAACTTTGCTGAGGAGGTAAAGATTATAACAACCATGTTAAAGAAAGAGAATGAAGTAAGG